>JBAJNP010001210.1:0-41061 GCA_036877545.1 Yasuhikotakia modesta
TTTTTTTTAAATATGCAAACATTTAGTAAAATATTATATCAGTAAATAATAAAAAAATTCCTCTTTTTTTCAAGTGATTAACATACGTCAGTTTACGCAAAGCGCATGTAAACTTTTAGCCCCAGCTGTGTACAGTAATGAAGCTACAGTACAGTACAGTACAGTACACTGGAACACATGCCCACACAGAACACAAGCAAAACATCTGCCGGTTTATAATGACCATCTCAACTCATCACTCAGATAACAGGATGTGGGAGACATAAGATGGGATTCTCAATGAGTTTTACAGTCTTACCGCAATTCCCCCAGTCCCAGGAGGAACTATTCCATCAGTCTATGGACGTCCAGCAAAAACAGAGGGAATAACAGAATTACGGAACATCTACCGACCAACAAACCTTCCCACGCTTTTCCAGAGAAAAACACCTACAGACTCTTCCCAAAAACCCTCCATCCATCCCATGTTTCCCACTGCGGCCATGTGTTTAATGCTCCAAAAATGTATTAGGGAAAAAAGGTGACAAAGTCAACGTAAAAACTTTGGAATTGGATTGTCCAATGGAATACAGCCACAAAGGTGATGTACTGTTAAAGGAATGACTGCAAAGGAATTAGTTAACACCAGCGCTCTGCATGTAAAGTAACAGTATAGGCATGAATTTAAGAAGGAGTAAATAACAGTGCTTTAATTTTTGTGTGTACTGTCTTCTTTATATTGACACTGAATGGTCACTTATATTGCCGTGCCCCAAAAAATGACATGCAGTTTTATTTGTAACTATTTTATGTTGTATTTTTTGTTCTTTGTAAGATGCTATGAGTTGGAAACCACGTTGCTAATATGCCAATTCATTCATCTATTTATTTTTTTAAAACAGATTTCATGAAATGATATACTGAATAAACACATGACTTAAAGTGTTTATTCAGTATATTAAAATAATATTGTCAAACACCCACAAACATGATTTTCGAAAGTTCTCGTTTCATTGATGTATTTCTGAACGTGGGAGCTGTAGTTCATATAATCACTGATGACAAACCTTAAACCTACATGAACAGCAGAACCGTACTCACTCATCCTACACGCAGAATTACAGAAAACCACCGTTTATCGATAAAACCTCGATAAACGATAGTTTCCTTTTCACACCAATAAATTCCATAAAATACTTTATGATTAATAAAACGTGTCGTTACTCAACCTTTCGAAAAACGTCACAACAAAACGAAACTGAAAGTAAAACAGGAAGTTGGATTTGGAGATTAGAACAAAAAAGGGGTTTTCCCTTTTATTCAGTGGATTATTTTTTTATTATTTCATTGCTCTTCTCTCCATCACACACACCCACCTTCACTCTGCTGGCTGCCTGCACTGCCACTATGGAAGCTGTGGCAGGGGTCCGTGTATCCCGGGGGAAAGCCTGGTGGAGGGGTGGGGTAGCCCGGGTACGGGTAGGGCTGACCTCCGTGGGGCCAGGGGTTGGTGCCTGGTGGAGGAAGAGGAGCCAGACCATCCTGGTCAGACCCTCCACCACTCGAACCCTCGTTCAGATTGAGAGAGGCCATATCTGAAACAATGTGCTGATTAATGGAATGAATAGTGAATCAACACAAATTAATGTTTGCTGAGAATCAATGGTTGCCACAACAGAGTTCATGGGGTTAACGTTATCTTTGACTCCAGTGCTGTAGGTTCAGACTGTCTCTGTAGAGTCTACACAGGACCTAAGAGCTCTTTTTAAACATCTCAACACGACGTTTGAGGCATATACTGTACGTACTTTGGCACAAATCTCCGAAGGTGTAGTAGCACTGCTCCGAAAAGGTGATTTTGTTGACGGTGTGTCTCAGGTAGCCGTGTTTGAGTAAACTGCTGGCGTATTTTCTGGCATCGCGGCGGTCCTTGAACCCCTCCACACGAGAGAACAACCAATCAACGACATCGGCACCTGGACATGAAAAGACTTAAAAATAAATCATCTGAACAATCAACTGCTGTGGTTTACTAAGCTGAACAACAATGATAGCTGATAAGAAATGTGATAAATATGTCCTTAATATTTTTATAATGACAATAAGGCAGAAGCCTGTTGACACGACTATAATTACAGTATTAAAACAGCCTTCCTTAAAGCTGCAATCCATAATGTTTGCCTCTCTAGCGCCATCTCTGTATTAAACATAAAATTGCAACAGTCAAATTACATTAAACTGCTTTTAGCTGCAGCATCTACAGTACCAGAAATGTGATACTGTGGCCAGTTCTTCTCTCTGTTTACAGATGGACATTTTCCACAAAATATGACCTGAGAGCTCAACTAAGAGTCATTATGATAAATACACACCATTGTGAACTGTGGTAAGATAAGGAGGCATGGACCCAACAACACTAACCGATGACAGCATTGGCTATAGTGATCTTCAGCCACATCCGGTCTCTGATCTCCAGGCCTGAATCTGGAAGTTTCATGATCTTCACTATAGTTGCCATGTCTGTTTTTGCCACTGATAGAGGGAGGTCATCAAATTCTATGAGGAGGAAATAACAGGGCTGAGGGTGATAAACTTGTGATGGGTGTGATAAAGGCGTGATGGGTGTGATAAAGGCGTGACGGGTGTGATAGAGGCGTGACGGGTGTGATATCTGTTAACTGATTATCAACGACTAGCATTCTGCTATCAGGTGACGTTTCACTACAGCTGAGTCACCAAAAAAACCCACGTCTTAAACAAGTCTGTTCTGACAGGGGAAACACTATCCATAATGTCACAACTATTCTAACTAACCATAACTAACCACTCCTAACTACCATAGTTAAGAAATTTAATTAAATAGACTAGGAATAGACTAGGATAGTCTTTATTGGTGATGCCAAACAACAGCCATCCAATCAAATTCTGCTAATGTTGTTGTTGTTGGATTGGCCTGTACACAAAAGCTAGTGGGGAGCTAATGTCTCACAGGATGTGAATTTGAGGAGGTTGTACCATAATGAGGGTAAGAGCCAGATAGTGCTGTAGTGTGTGAGATCCAAGCCGCCGGGTCGATGGGTCTCACCGGTTCAGCTGAGAGAACAAACAGAGAATAAACTGCAAAGATTAGCAAAGACTGTAGAGAATGAGGACAATACTGGAGACTGCAGCTCTTTCCCAAACGCTGGTATCAATGATCCACATAAACTAGCCAAACTACTGCATGACTTTGGACGTTTTAAGATTTTACCTCTGGGAATGGTGAAATAACTTCTCGGAGTGGGGTCCCAGCATTTAGCAACTGTTAAGCTTATTGGCCTGTGGGACAAACCAAACGTAAAGTGTGACTGAGAATAAAGTGATGAGCGAACAACTGAACATTCACACAGCAGATTCTCTCACCCGGGTTTGGAGACGATCTCACGCAGTATTCTGACTGCATCATCGTTGCTCATGTTCTCAAAGTTTACGTCATTCACCTGAGAAACGCATCAAGCATGACCAGCAAACTTTTCAAGAATTTTAAGGAAGCAGATATTAAAACAGGAAATAATCTAGTAACACGTGCCTCTTCTGTATGTTTAAAAACAATCTGTTCTGCATACAATTTACACACAACCATCGTGCAGCTTTGCTATCAAATTACCACATTGGTAGATGTTCGAAAATTATGCTGTTGTTTATGACTTTTGTTTTACTTGTTATAAGAAAAACACAGTGATTTTTAACAGAATTATCAACCAGAGAAGCAACTTTTCTCAGTCTATCAGTCTGTTGCTCTTATAGTCATTGAGACACCGTCCTCAAAATTCACCTAACAATACCAGATCATGTAACTGTTAGTCTGAGGAAAATCCCTCCATTTCTGTATGTAAACAACCACAATGAACAACAACGGACCATGAAAGCACCTTGCTGTCCACTGTGGCCAGAACGTGACTAAAGTCCTTTAGCAGGAAGGAAAGGAGTGACCAACTAGCTGCTGTGATAAACAACTTCAATAAGGTCACAAGTTTGTTTCAGTTCTGCAAATGAAGTTTATGTTTACTTTCACATTCCAAGTCTCTTGTTGTGATTCTATATTCAAAATATAACACAGCATTATTGCTTAAATAAGGTTGATTTGATTGTTTTAATGACAAGACTGACTCGAGTGCAATGCATTATGGGTAACCTGCAACAGCATGTCTCCAGGCTCGATCCTGCCATCAGCCGCCACGGCTCCACCCTTCATGATGGAACCGATGTAGATGCCTCCATCCCCTCTGTCGTTACTCTGACCCACTATGCTGATTCCCAGGAAGTTGTACTTCTCTGTGGGACACAGAGATAAGACTGTTTGCAATACAGCTATATTTAGAGAATGAGTTTATTAAACAGGTGGTGTGGACAGATAGTAAGGGAGGGAGAGAGAGAATAAAAGAGAGAGGAGTGATTGAGTGAGATATTAAAGCACTTAGAAGAGCCACAGTGATGGATGAGGGGAAATAAGGGAGTGAGTGAGTGAGGGAAGGAGTGAGTGAGTGAAGAAGGGAGAGTGAACAAGTGACAGATGTGAATTGTTCTTACCCATATTGAGGGTGACAGTAATAATATTGAGGCTCATGGTGGAGTCTGTTATACTACTGAAGGATGAGGACTGTGAAGAGACAGACCGATACCAAATATTACCAGCACAGATCTCAAATCATGCTCAAACTAAAACCCTCGTGTTGAAAAACATGCCTTCCCTCTCAAATCATGTCTCACCCTGTCCATTTTGGTGACTTTCTGTCTTCGTCGTCTGCGTTTGTGTCTGCGCATGAGGTGCGAGGAAGAGCTCTGCTCGGTAGAACTGCTCAGTCTGTGATGTCAGAGGGGTGAGAGGTCAGCTTGCTAGAGGCCTAAAGGAACTGTGTGACTTAACATGACATTCATCTCCACTTCTCAGTGACTGCCTCACAAACAATGACTTGTTTCACATATTCAATCACTGGATGGGAAATTAAAGGTAGGGCGATGAACTCTGACCTGCTGGCGTTCTCATCTTCCTCGCTGTCAATAAAGGAGCTGGATTCCAGCTCGCTGCTCATCACCGAAGCGCTGTCATAAACCGCAGACGGCTCGCGGTTAGCACGATCTGACTTTGAGTGACCATTCACCCGAGGGACTGAGGGAAAACAGAGAAGACACTGTTTAAAACACAGCAAAACACAACAAACTGAAGTTACATGAGGACATTATTAGTTCTGAGAAGTGACTGGGGATTTCTGAAAGGCAAATTTGACTTAGAAGGTACTGTCTTAGTGTGACAAGATTTCAAAGGAAGGAGTAACTAATTCAGTCAACAGGATATGAGATTATTTCAAAATGACCTTTGAGTCAGTGTGCAGTCAGAATACTTAGGGCTGTAAGTTGACCAACACATTAAAGACAATCAATCAAGAATGGTCAGCAAGTATTTCTAGAGTATTTCGGAAAGTTGTGAAAAACCTGCATTATTTTACGACCCTTCCATTCAGATACAGCATTTATACTTTTAGGATCATGTCTACATACACAGACAGGGGCGAGGTCGAGTCTCTGGGTGACATCGGACACGTGGAAATGGTCTTGTGAGACGGTAAGACCGCTGTGGTCCTCTAGAGCAACCAAAACATTTTAATACTGCATGGATGCCCATTTTGGATTGTAGTCATCCATTCACATCTGACTCATAAGTACAGACCAATCACTGTCCTCGGTCTGACCATGTCTGTTTAAACAAGGCCTCTGTTGGTCCTACTTTCCTGCGTTAGACGTCAGTGCAGATAAAGTCAAAGGAAATGTAGATGCAACGAGACACGAATCTGGCCCAGCGTTGCAACAGTTTGTTTCAGCTCACGAAAGGTTTATCTGGAAACACTCCCTCAGGAAATGACCTTATGCCTGTGGATCGTAACATTCATGTAATTAACTAAATATTTAATGTTACAATCAAAACACAATTCACAGCAGTCATTTAAAACGGTGGTTGAAACAAAATCACTGTTTAAAAGCTGTAAACTTCCTCCCTCAGCAGATAAACGCTTTATAACAGCAATAAACCGCTAAAATAAACACAAAAACATTTGTATTGTGTGGCTTGTGCTGGTTCTTTGAATGAATCACCATAACAACTACAAACACATTCCAACAAGTATACGACAATGAGTTTCTACCAACATAGCCCATCATTCTTTAGTGGATGAAACATAAAAGGTTATTTCTAATGCAAACTGCATTAAACTGAAAAACATATAATAATCCAAATCAAATTCACCCTAAACTGCAAACCGCAGCGCAGAGAGGTGCATTAATCTTACCTGCTCCCTCGCAGAGCGATCGTCAAAGTACTGCGCCTCTCATTACCTCGCAACATTTCAAACCATCAATGAAACATAATCTCTTTCATGCGGGTTCCCGCGCCCAGCCGTCCATCAAACGCCATCGCATCGCTTCCCACCGGCAGCCGCAGCGTGTGAGGGAATAAATTGGCCTCGAGCGGAGGTGTAGTCTGCCCTCCTCAGATACAGCCCTCTGAGATATAACTGCTCCAGCAGATAACAGGCCGTTTAATATTCAGAGGTTTGTCTGAGGTACGGCTCCACACAAGGACAAACTAACATTTTATCAAACATTCCCAAAGAGACAGAATGATGTTTGTTAAAGGTTGTCTGGGAGATAGCAAGGTCCAAATGTTTCCTAATGTTTCTGTTAAGTATGAAAAATGTTTTAAAACATTCTACTAACTACCAGAAAATAACATATTGAAAATATATCATCTAAAATCTTTCATAAACAACATTCTACTAGAACATTTTTGAGAGAACTTTTAGATCATTTTAGCAAATGTTCACTGTTATCTGGAAAACAAACAAACTATCTAGAAGAGTCACGACAGGAATGTTCCACACACCAGTATGAGGTGTCTGTGCCCGGGGGGAGGAAGAGATCTCTCCCTGTTTCTCTCACTGTTTCTGCCTGTAGGAAACACACCTGCCCAGCTCACTGTAACTCAACACGTTACTGCGCATGCGTGCGCAACCAGCAGAGAGCAGCACTGAGACAAGGCCAGCGACACTTTCATACCAATGCACTGCCTGGGCACAACAAACAATGTCTCTTCTTTCTAACAACATGGAAAATTGATTCATAAACACATTTAATTGTATTGAATTATAACATTATTATTTTTACTTTAGAATCAATAAAGTTTGATTTAACTGAAGCCACATATATTTTCTGTAACCTTAGAACGATGTCATAACGCATATTTGCAAACTTATGTATTAAAATCATAAAAATATGCACATCTCAGGTGTTTTATATTTACATGCTGTAGGAAGATAAATCTATATATTAATATGTATTATGAAACACTGAGAAAACTCTTGTGGGAACCGTGAAGGACTGTAGCCGAGGTCCAAAAACACACCAGCACAAACATCAGAAGGGTTGATTTCTCTAACACACACACATAAACACAAAGAGTCTCAAAGAACCTTCAGAAATGATCAGTTCAGACAAATTAGCGCATACACACACACACACACACACTCACAAAAACCCTCACACACTGACAAACAGAGCACACACATACACACAAGCACACACACATATGCATACAAACAAGCACACACACAAGCACACACACAAGCACACACACATACGCACACACACACAAGCACACACACAAGCACACACACAAGCACACACACTCCATCTGTCTCTGCTGTCTGACATTGTCACAATTAATGAAGCTGCGCTAATGAATGCGTGCGGCACTAATGAGCTGCAGACAGCGGGAGAAACTGAGAGGAGGATCTGGGAATGTCTGCAGCGGAAAAACACAGAGAAACCCTCAACAAACGCTTCACATCCGGGTGCGAGGAGGAACCTGTGCTGCGACATACAGTAAATGAGAACTTCCATACAGTAACAGCCCAGGAAAATCTGACTGCAGTAAATAACTTAAACATCGCAGCCATTCTCGACTTTCTGGTGACCCGTCGTTCCTTTAAACTCAAACACCTTCAATTATTTCCTACAGGAAATAAACATGCATACAGCAAAACATTCTTTGCTGATGACAGAAGATTTTTGTTCATTGCAAAGATGACATTTTAAAGTATCCTCCCTTTACCAGTAAATCTAGTCAGCATCTGGGTAAATTACTCATGTAAAATATGCAACGAATAAAGAATCTAACAGGATCAGGGTCAAACTAGGATGAACTATTCCTTTAAAATATTTCCTGGTTCTTAAAAAAGTATCTCTCTGAGATCAGTGACTGTAATGAATTCTTAGGGGAAGTGTAAGCAGTCTAAGTTTAGAATCACTTATTCAGTCTTTATCGATATTTTTCCAAATTTTGGAATAATAGTAAATCCATCAAAACTAATGGAATAACACAAGGGTAACTGTGGGAATTATGTTGTGATAAAAATATCCAAAATTAGACTTTCGTCTAAGAATGTAATTTCAAACATTGAAACACCATCAGATTTTTAAAAGATTTTTAACATTTTGGTTTAAGTGATTTTAAATCTAGAAATACTTAATTGTTTGATCACATGACAGTCCTAAAACATTTATTAGTCATTTCCAGGGGAAAATACCTGTGAAGTTATGAAGCAGTAATTTAACAAAGAATCACATTTCCTGATTCCATGACATAAGATAAGAGCCCTGAGTGCTGTTGTGTGTGGGGACAGGGTGACAGTGAGACTGTGCAGAGAAGTGTCACTTAAAGTCACTCACACTCGTTTTCACGAACTCTCCTCCGAGCGCGATCTCTCTCTCTCTCTCTCCGCTGACTCTGCAGAGACTCCGTCCCTGTTTCTGTGTCCAATCCATCTCGACTACTCACAGCGTTGGCACTGTTACACACACACACACACACACACACACACAGAGTTAGGTTTCTATGCTATGTTGGGACTTTCCACAGACTTTAAACTGGGACTTGTTTATTTTAACTGTATATTCTATCCCCTACCCCCAAACTGTACCCTCACATAAATCTTTTTGCATTTTTTACATTTTCATCATTTAATATGTTTAAAAATCAATTTCCCCTGTAGTAATATGTGACTTACATCCTTGTGGGGAGATTTGGTGCCACAATGGTAAAAAAACAAAAACACACAGATCTTGATAACATGGTCTTGAAACCATACCATTTTTGCAGAGTCACAATGCAATTGGCCAAATAAATAGACAAATGTTCAGGGCAAACTTTTAAAACCATTGTCTCTGCCTATGTGCAATAAATTGCCAAAAGATATTTCATTGTTTGAGGGTGTGTGATTTACGGCTGCACATTTACGGGAGCTGTCACTAGTTATCTGAAGCTTCTTCATATTAGGGCAAAGCAGAGCGTGAGATTTTTCGATCCTGCAGGGTTGCGGTTGGGACTTTTCAGACCCCGGAGAATCAGGCTGGTAAAGGAGAATGGGGCCGCAATGCATTCTGGGAATTCTGTGAATGTGAATATGCAGAGTGGGTAAATGCTTTTGCTCTGGGCAGAAAGGAAACCTGAGTCCGGTGAGAAAGTCTCACTGAGAACTGTAAAAATTCTGATGATGACAAAATAAAGCAATAAACCACAACGACTGCTGTGCCATTATGGCCATTTTGGTAAATGATGGAAACAAGACAGTGATAAAAGCACCAATGTGCAATAAACAGTTACATTTACTATTAACTATAATCATAATTCAGAAGTAATATAGCTTATTAAGGAACATTAGGAGTTTCCAGTTGCCTAGCAACAAAACAATTTGGCACGTCAATATAGAAAGTGTGGTTTTACACATTCTGTGCATATATCACATTTTTAAACAGCTCTGAATATGATCAAATTTATCCTGATCCCAGAGACAGATTTACTCGCTTTTTATTAAAGCTGCAATCCGTAACACAAAATTGCAAATAACTTGCAGAGTTAATCTCTTAAATTGCAAGACAAGTTTAAATTTTAAGCTGCAAGAACAAGATTTTCCAACATCCTCATCAACCACATACGATGAAGACCTCTATAGTTTTGTTTACAGACACGACTGAGATTTACAAGAAATAATAAATCTGTTATTGCACAGATCAGTGTGTATGTTATAATCTTTAACAAAGTAAAGTTACAAATTGCAGCTTTTTTAAATAAAAGACGAATTTGGAATTCACAAACAAACGTGTAAGTAATATTTCTGTAGCACAATTCTGTCTTTGTTTTTTGATAATGTTTCATCTATTAGTATCCTAAACAGAAAATATGTTTAGGTTACTGTAATGATACAGTAAACTGTGACTCTCCTCTAGCATCTGTTTGAACAGATGGTTGCGTTTCAGCTATTGGTATTCTTGCAGTATGTTTCTCATTAGCTCAAACACAAAGCAGTGCTAATGTCTCTCTCTGCTGGATGGTGCCTGTATTTCAACAGTGTGACTGCAGACTGTACATCTGCCAAAATTTCTCAGTCATTTACATTTATGCATTTGGCAGACGCTTTCATACAAAGTGATTTACAGTGTATTTTAATAAATGCATTTCATCAGCATGCGCGTCGATCACGCAACACTGGCGTCGCGTAAACGTACAATTTCAGAAAGCATGTATTAATAGGGAAGCACATTTGACTGAATGCAATGACAAGACAAACCTTTTTTACACCTTCCACAGAAAATATATAACGATGTGAACATTTATAGAGCATTTATTGATTGCTTCAGGATATCAGAAGTGAGCTTTAACCAAATAACAAACTTTGCTTTGTCTATAATAAAGTTTATCATTTGGGCACTATGAAATATTACTCATTTTTGTATTTATGGACGAGTGCACTATTAAATATTATGCAAATTATATACATATAATTAACAGAAATACACAAATATGTCTCAACATAAGGGCATATGGTGTTATTTAAATTACATCTGATATAAACCTGTTCACAGTGGCTACAGATGTTTGCAGAATTTCACTGAATGAATAATGTGAATTACATTGTATTTGTAAATATAAAAGCACATCTCCTTCTACTCCATGATCGTGTTTGTTACATCTGAAGCTTAAAGAGTATTATGCGGGTCATACGGGCGACAGGCAGACGGTGGGTTCGATCCTGGGGGAGATAAACGCAGCTGTGAGACCCCGCAGAGCTCGCAGGGCAACAGAGACGGGTGCTTTTAATGTCTGTTAATCCGGATTATCTGCTGAAGCTGGAGTCGAACCCGCACTCCTCGCCTCATCAAATGTATTCAGCAGGACCTCCCAATAATTCACCGAACATACAGTGAAGCTTTTCTAATGGAAATGAGGGAGATTTCATATGGGAGAAACGCACAGCTGGGAATTCGTATTAATGTTTAGTAAAACTGGCCTATAGCCTGTAAGTAATGGGATGAGTCTGTGGTACGATTTTACAAGCGGCCACTAGATGGCGCTACACACAACAGAAAACAAATGGCGAACTTTCTGATGCGGTGAGAAAGCTTTAAAAAAACACAACATGCATAAAGGCAGACAGAAAAAAATGAAATATTAGATAAAAAAGTCTTTACAGACTGAGCAGGTGCAATATTGACAATGAAAATATATAAAAGCAGTTGCAAATCTGAAAATGGCCTGAAGCGCAAACTAATTTTAGCCTTCAATAGGAACAAAGGGAATATTTAATCTGTGCCTTTGCCTTTCTCAAGATAACAAGGCAAAAAAAGCTCAGGGCAAAACCAGCCATGCGATTTCAAACACTAAAATACTTCATCAAAGACTATACAGTGAAACTGGAGCTCGATGAAGCCCATTTGTTCAGACACGCCGTGATATTAATGAATTAAAAAAATACATATCTGACCCAAATCTGTTTAGTGTATGTGGTCTAAACAGAAAAAAACAGATTCAATCCAGGTTAAAAAAAATCAATTACTGTTTTTAAACATTGGTTTTAAGGTAGATTTTAACTTGTTTATCATTTAAGACACAAAAAGAGCGAATTTGATATTTACTGTCTGAAAAAAATCCAGTTTCAGTTTCAATTTCTTCTAAAATGACAGTACAGTATAAATGGTGTGTCATTTAATTTTGATTTGCATGCAGTGTGAATGAAAACAAAGTGTTTTAGGATCAAATTTAGTGCCAAATAATGTTTTAAATTCCTCTCAGAAAATGTTTATGTTATCATAAAATTGGCATTATTACGTGGGCATCTGCGTGTATGAACAGATGAAAGTGTTAATGCAGGGCTGGTTGAATAACTGACCACATAAACACTGGCAAACGCACACTGACGCTCATATAAACACACACTGGGGTTTGTGGGGCAAACATGTGTCCTATTAAAATAAAACCCAAGAGACAGAAGCCAAGTTTGGATTGTGATTCACACATGTGGCTCCCGGAAAGACAAGAAGCAGATTTGACTTTCCAGATGGATGTCGGACATCTGCTACTGCTGTGACTGCGGTCGGGAACTCAGAACAAATCAAATTAAATCAACGGTTGGGTAACGTTGCCGCAATGTTCCTGTAGCTCAGCTGCGTGGCGCTAGCGATGCCAAGACCACGGGTTCATTTTGGATAAAAGTGTCTGCCAAATACATGTACTGTAATGCTTGTCTATACGCAGGTCTGTACGGACAGATCAGCACATGATTGGTTGAAAATTTGAACTATTATTTTCAAAACTGTGTTTTTAAAAAAATGGCTAAACATAAATGCTAACATAAATACACATTTCTAAAGCCGTTGAAATTTGCATCTATATATTTCTTTATATTACCTCAAACATCAGTATTTTATTGCACACTTAACACATTGCGTTCCAGAATGCTTGATTGTGATTGGCCAGTCACACCATTAGAAAGTAAAATATTCCCAATAACAACTGCCATCACATACAACACAAATCACATATGACTGCGAGTTATATTGACCTTAAAATATATTTATATTTATATATTTTATTATAATTTACACATAGTTAGAAATATCATGTCTTGGAGTACAGCTGACAGGAAATAGTTTCTCAGGATTGTATTTGTTACAAATGAGCTAATTAAATATTTCAAATCAATATGTTGTGCCCAAGAGTCGTGTAACAAGCAGATTGGTAAAAGAATAAACCCCTTTAGTTCTGACTACACATTATTCTTTACTTTTTTGGTGTGTGTGTGTCCTTATCCGACCTGCCTGCTGTACTATAGGCTCACCAAGTGCGTAACAAATGAGGTTCTGTCAGATGAATGATTTGAATGGCATATACTTACTGGAAGGAAGGCGGTCTAGAGTCTCCAATCCCTCCCGTTCGCTCCAAGGGTGGCGGTAGTTCTTTGTGGCTCTCTGTGCACTGAGATCCTCCATCTGAGTGTGAGCCCTCAGCCAACACCAGCTACAGCCAAACACACACACACAATTTCTCACACAAAGGCTTCAGGAAGAAACTGTCCAGGCTGACTGCAGGCCTTGCATAAATAAAGAGGCCGACAGGATCATGAGAAAAAGAGCGTGTTTGTTTGAGTGGACAAGAGTGTGAAAAATGAAGGCACATGCGAGGAGGCCTTCAGATGTGTGTGTTTGATTCAAATAAGGAGCTGCAGATAAACATACCTGCGGTTGGGCCTGTAAACACACACTCTTCTGGTTATATACTGCCTACACAAACCACTGATGAAACCTTAACTATGGCAGAAATCCAGCCCACTGTGCTGAAAAGACCAGCGTAGACCAACATGAATTTCAATGTTGGTCCAAACTGGTTTATTGCTAGTCTAGCTGATGCTGATGCTCTACCTTGCAATACTCAACTAGTATGTTTTCTGAAGAAGTTAGTTGCCCAAGAGAAGCTAACTGGTTAAGCTACAATCACTTTCTAGAACAACATTTCTATCAACCAATCAGATTGTAGGATTAGGTTAAAGGTCAATGTTAGGTTTGGGACAAGGTTTGTGTACCGTTCTTATCTGTTATTTGCCTCTGATTTTAGGAGTCCATTATTGTTAGGTTTTGAGTAACAGGTAGGGCTTGGTTAGTTAAGTTAAGAGGTACACAACAGTTTACATATATGGTTGCTCAAGTGTTCTGATTGGTCAGATCAAATGAACAAGCTCCTCCCTAATGTTCATGTGATGCTCTGTTAAAAAAACTGTTAGCAACACCAGCAACCAAAAATACATCATATGCTAGTGACTAGCAACGTTGATCTTTTTACCAGAGGTGATACTGGGAAAGTGTCTGTTTCTGGACAGCAGCACGTATTTCAGCACAGCTCAGTGTAGCACAGCCAGCATGTCTGTGCAGCTCTCTGCAGCTGTGCACTGCTAAGGCACAGCTCTCCTTTAACTGCTATCTTACATGACTGCAAACAAAACACCACAGGCCACACAGAGCTAAATGTTTGTTGTATAGGCAATATTCTCATTTGTTAATTATTATTCCTTGCGTTTGCAGTCATCAAATGTAAATATTTAAACAGTCCTGTGTTTGTGAGCTTCTGTTTTTGTCTACATTGCGTTGTCAAAAAGTTAGGGCTAAAAAACAAGTTGGCTTAGCGACATCAGCCAAACAGGAAAAACGTTTCACAGGCAGAGAACATATTTACCTGTTTGGATGAATATATTTTGGATTTCAAATCATGGCCCGCGGCTGTGACGTTAACATAAGGCTGTCGGTTACGAACGAACCCTGTAAGGTTTTGTTTTACTTTCTGTTTTAACTGGTCAAGTTTCAAAGAGGCTTCATTGCACTGACGTCATAGGTTTATTTACCGATGTTTTGCAGCATCACAAAATTGTACAAACGCGAGTGGCCCCGTAACTTACCCAAGCGACCACTCTGCCATTGAAGCAGGGCAGCTTAGCGTTATCATCCGAGATTTCTTCCTTGACGACCCTGCAGAAAGAACACAGGAGACGTTTGGGGTTCAGTAGGACAAGCACCCAAAATTCCACACCAATGTTCCCATCCATTTGCAAAAAGCTGAGGCATATTGAAAACGTGTCACGCTCAAACTGTGGAATTTTCCACTTGGTTCTCAACTCTTGGCTGATGAGAGCGCCGAATGCCCCTGTTGACCGATTTCATTGAAAACAACTCTGTTTTACAATCCAACCTCATTAGTACCTCAAACACTCTCCAGATCTGCTACTAAACTGTCTCAGGACATATACAGTGACTTAATATAAACAAAACATAGACCTAATGTTTCACTATCCATGCGGCCAGCTAAAAGAGAATGTTTTTACAATGTTGGCTACGGTTCTCAAAAACCTGTTGTAGTAATTTAGTGAAAAGGAATATATATATATATATATAAAAAAACTGTATACACACACACACACACACACACACATATATATATATACACATACATATACATATATTTTATATATAGTATATACATAATGCATATGTGTGTATACTGTACTGTAAATACTGTATATACTGTACTTTATGGAGTGAGTGTGCAATATATATTGGCCTAAGGGCACATATGTGTTTGTGTGAAATGCACAGCATGAGTGTCAGGGGCACAGGAGGTTATTAATAGAGTAAGTGAGGGTGTTAGCAGAGTGTCCAGCCCAGGCTGTAAATTCCCTACAGAAATACCCCAGTTACCCTTTAACCCTGTGAGAAACGGTTCAGCAGTCACACACCTGCTGGTCTCCTGTCACACAGCACAGGTCCAGCGTATTCTCTCACACACACACACACACACACACACACACACACACACACACACACACACACACCAGACTCATAACAACATTAATAACAATGTTCTCATCATAACCTGACCAAACAGTGTTACTAGGGACACGATATATAGTTGACCACAGTGTTTGATATTAGTTGATATTAGCTATTTCTCCTCAGTTTTCTACACCATTCTTTCTGTTCAATAAAGAAGTCTCAATGTTTTATGTTGCACATTCAATGAGGAAAAGAAATTACAAACAAAAGCCCCCTTTAAAAATCACATTTTCTCCCAGATAACATATTATCATGTTAATAAAATGTCCCGTTTTAAAAGAGACCTCAATAATGTCTAACGCTTTGTGCAGATTTGCCAAGAAACCAAATTCTGCTTTTAAAAACCTTTATTTTTACAGTGACAAAAATTCACTAACGTTTGTTATTTTAGAAACTTCAGAAGGAGAAACAATTTAAAGCCCACAATAGTTTCAAAATTCACATTTGTGGAACGTCTGTTTGCAATTTAGGCTGCAGAACAAAACGGGAAAGTCTCTTTAAGAAAGGTCAACCACAGACGCAATTTCACTCATAGATTGAAAACCGCTATTCTAAAAAGCCATTAGAGATTCCTGAGGGAAACATGGGGAATTAGTCTACCAGGCTGGCCTACAAATCGACCTCATGGCTAAACGGTTCTATGCAGAATCTTCTACTCTGTTCTGTCACACCTACGTCCTGTACTAAATGCATCAACCGAATAAACAAAAGTGTAGACTAGATTATATGATATCATTGCATGGCTAGTTAACAGGGAACGTTCTCATAACGTTGGCTAACATTCTCTACAAGTTCCCTCAAAATGATTCAAAATGTTCTTGAAGTAATGTTGCTGAAACATTTATTTAACATTTTATCAAATGTAACGCTTGTATAATCAAGCAATAACATTAAAACTGTAGTGTAATCTATAATCTAAAAAACTAGAACTTAGAATTAAACTTTCAAAACAACATCTTTAACTTTCTAGTTACTTAATGAAAATGTTTGAAAACGTTTTTACAATCTAAAATTGTGAGCTGGATGGTTCTCTAGAATACTTGAGTGCATCCCTAAAAACTGGGTGTTACAGACCAGCTAAACAACAGCACTGCCTCTGAAGTGTCGACAGAGTTTCGTGTCTTGAGAAATTCCAGAAGCCTGCTGTAATTACAACATCTTCCTCTCAACCCCTGCAGAACTTCCAGGTCACGTCACCCTCACGGCCGCGTAAGAGCGAGACTGAAGGATGATGATAGCACAGCCTCGTGGAAAAAGCTGCAAAACAAGGAGAGTTTCTGCGGCGCTCCAGAAGCGTGAGTCCAGCACAGGAAACTGGGGTGTAACTCTAGTCATCATGGTTAGGAAGTGTGTGTCCTCTCAGGAGGGCCCTCAGTATATAGCAACATGTAGCAAGAACCGTGGGGGTGACCATAAGGAAATGTGGTTTGTTCAAACATGCAAGTCAAGGTAACACCTTTGCTTTCACACTGAAGAACAAGTTTGTTCTTCTAAATAACAATATATGGGCTTTAACCATAACAAACATTCTAGAACAATTTGTTCTCTGAATTGAATGTAAATGTTGCTTCCTCGTGCAAAATTCACCACAGCGATGCTAGAATGCTCTGTGTTTTTTGTGTACCGCTTTACAGCCATCAGGGTGTGCTGGTTGGTTACTAAGGGGTTGCTAGGGTGAACAGGGTGGTTGCTATTATTACTGTAAATGTGAGGCAAGCACAATTAATGATGACATCATCACACAGTGAGATCTTACAGTTGTAAGTCACAAGTAAGCTTTATGTCATCAGCTCTTGTTTAAAAATGGGCTTTTCAGCTGAAAATGGCATATATACAGTGAGGGGTCTTATGATGTAGGACCACTCAAGCTGCAGGATTTATCCGGATCAGATACAGCTCAGCATTATCCTATAACAAACAGTCAGAGCTGAGACACAACCGGCCGATATATGCTGGATAATCTGCCAGTGAACAACATAAGCAGCGAGAAACTATACAAATACAACAATATATGGAAATTCATCCACCTACAAGTTGTCACCCAGCTATCAGTGTTAGGTTGTAAGAACGTTTACCTAATGTTTCCATTAAGCAACAAAAATGTTAAAAATGTTCTTTTGGAACCTGCTGTGTTATAGGAAAATTCAAATAGACCTTGTGTTAACAATATTGCTCGGGTATAAGAATGTTATGTAAACATTTTTTAATTACATGTTATTTAAACATTTTTACAATTACACCAACAATTTAAAAATAGAACATTTTCAAAACCTTTGAGAAACCTTTTCATGTTTCAGCTAATGTTCTCAGAATGTTTCCTGTTAGCTAGGTAGGAACAGACTGCCACATCCTCTCGAGTCCAACATCCTCGTCTCTCTCCTCACGACACGTGTGACAGCGGCATTTTAAAAATTAAACAGTCTGAAATCTTTCTGTGAAGTCTACGGGGCCTCGTGAAAAATACATCAAGCTGGCAAGACATGTAGAATCCATTATTGAGTAAGCATTAGTTAAAACAAGTGTTGTGACTGCAACACGCTACGAACATGATACTCAAAACTGAATATGACTCCATCTAAAGCTTTATTCCCAGTCTACATTTAAACACTTCACCTGATTGTAACTGATATTTCGGATCGAGTTATCTGACAATCACACACAGCAGAAGCAACGCCATGGGGGTCAACCGGCGCAGAACGACCCCTCGGAGAGACCGAGTCTGCTGTCCATCCTCAAAGCAAGTTTAGAAAACTATTAAAAGCTGTGGTGAATAAAAACAAAAGATATAATCGGGGCAGAAGACTGTTGTTTGTTATTATGCAGGACACACACAGCGAAGATCTACATCAGGAACAGAGTCGTGGTGTTTATTTTGGATGGAGAGAAGCTAGTGATGATAAGGGGTGTGTCTCCATCCAGAGTTCATGGGTTCATCTCGATGCTGATTCGCTAATAGTCATGTTGCTCTATAGAGGCCTAACAATTGTTTAGCTCTCTGGCCTCTGGTGAGATGCTTTAAAACATACAGACAAACTGTTATTTCATATCACTGTAAACCTGTAATACTAAATAGATTTGCTTTATCTTAAAGAGGCTGAGCACCCAAAATATATTAGTTATTAGTTGATATAAAGCAATAAAATTGTCACAGGTGGTTGTACTGTAAAATACACTGAGACAAGGAATTAACAAAAATCATTTTAACAGGGAAAACAGGAAAAAACTGACCGACCACACACACATCAACACTGATTTACATGTCAAAGGAGGAGAGTTTATATACAAGACCAAATGAGAAACAAAGTGGAATGAACACAAAGAAACAGAACATACATGTAAAAAGTCATTTTTGGGGAATTTTTGGGGATCATTCCTCCAAAACTCATCCACATTCTGAATAACTAGTTACTAATAATCAAGGTAAACGAAGAAAATGCAAGTTGACCCTTGAAGTCTCGTAGGACCGGAGCTATTTGAATTTCTTCCTGTCCTCTGAATGGTTACAGAATGGACAATGTATGATTGTCTACAAATAACGTTGGTCGCATTCAGCTAAATGCTAACTGAAACGGTTCACCCTGGACTGCATAACTGGTTCTGAAATACGTCCAGGCTAAAGCTGTGAATCATGTCAACATAGTTTTGCAATCACGTACTGTTGAAATCTTGCTTTTTTATGCCAATTTGACGGCGTTCGCTTAAATCATCCTTTATATAAATTATTAGCGCAACAGAGTAGCCAAGGAAAGCTCAATAAACCATAGCAACGTGACTTCAGGTTAACTTTAACGTTGTGTTTGTTCATGCAATCTGCTTCACAATCGCCAGGCCGACTGTGAACTCAATGCTAGGTGTGACAGGAAAGCAAGGCTGTTAGTAAACTATCCTATGCTAACAGGAAAAGCGAGTTTTGTTAAGAAGGTCATGCTAGAACACCAACGTGTGCGTGTCTGATGTTTATAAAGATCTGATGATCATCAGGACTCAGCTATGTTAAGTGGAATTAAAGAGGCCTTCAAAATTTAAATGTGACAAATATCCACATTCCCTAAAACTGCATCAAAACATCCAAGCCAGTAAACATGTGCTTTTGCCTGTTTGTGTCTCTTCAGATCCAGGGAGATTGTGACCTTCGAACCTAAATAAGTGATTCAGAGACACATGAGAAATGGGAGTTAACATGGAATAACTACATTATATACACCCTTACATTTATACATAGAATACATGCAAGACTGCAGACACTACAGCAGATATCTATCACTTAAAACCATCTGAAACAATTGTGATGTTTGTGTTCGAAACAAATAACAACATGAACCACATAACAACCACGCCATTGGCAAACTACCAAAATGTAGCAAAATGTTTGTGGTGGGTCAAGTAAAATATAAAAATTCAGTCCAACTTATTGTCGATGCTTTAAACTGTTTCAACGTTTTTAGACAATGTGACAAAGTGTCTTATTTTGACTAAAATGTTTTTCAGATTTTACTCGAACTGAGTTTCAACAAAACCAACGTTGAGCAGAACCACAGAAAACTGAAAAGACATCCGTATATTTTTATATGATCTGTCTCTTGGAAATTTAAGCTGATGTCAGTCTCACGGTTCCTCTTCCAGAAATATTACAGATCATTTATAAAGGACAGCAAATCTCAGCCCACACCAGCATGTAAGGTTGTCCAAATGTATCTGTAACGTTTCCATTAGGTAACAAAACGTAGAAAATGTTTAAGTGGTAGGTAGGTTCAAAACCACCAGCTTAAAGAGAAGCAATAGGCTTGGTTCAAACACCATTATTCTGTATATGTGCATTAAATCAATTCTGTAACGTGCTTCTAGGCAACGTTAGCCAATGTTCTGAGAACGTTCCCTGGTTAACGTTCCCATCGTACCCAGTTAAACACACGGGCCTTTAAATGAACTCAGCTCAAGTATTCGGGAGTGTCTGTGTCATTAAACGTGCTGTCACAATAAAGCCCAACCTAAGGTTTAAACCCGAACGGAACCATCACGCCCACCAACACACGAAGCTGTATTAGGAAACAATACACCACGAACCCAACTTTAGACGTGTGACCCGAGTGGACAAAATTAGCCCAGTTGCAGTGCACGAGGGAACGCAACGGGAACGCGCGCGCCTGAACGCGGGTTCGAAGCAGGTGCCAGCAACAATGTAACACTGCGGCGACGTCACAATGAACAATCAAACGATATGTGACGGTGCGACTCGATCGTGGGTGCGATCGTGTCTATGCAATAATAACAGGGCACGACATGTTGGGATCGCAATTCCCAGTACTCACCCAAAATCCTGATCCATAGATTTGAAGAAGAATTTATAACTATTGACCGGGCGATTGTTGAGGACATTTTTAAAATCCGCCAACGTGACTTTTTCGGGAGAAACCGTCAGCTTGACTAAATAAGGGGTTTCTTCTTCGTCGATGTGGTATATAATCTTGGTCTCCGCCATGAGTAGGTTTATATGGGCTGGACAATCATTGACAGAGAGCAAGGGTTGCGGTACAAAAATATATTTGTAGGCTATAACTCCTCAAGTGTCATTAATGCCCTACAAGGCGACATTGCTGGTTGTCGGATTCATGTAGGAAAACAAAAAGCCTGGTTATGGACGAAGTGACCGGATCCAGACATAATCGAGGCCGGAGCGTCTATATCACGGCGTCAATGTTTCTCTCTGATCGGCAGTGAAACAGGAAGGGACGGCACATCCTTACGAGCTGGAGTTCACTGTGTTTCTCCCTTACCGGGTTTCCCGTAGAGATAGACTGCCCTCTATCGTCCTGAACAATCGTTAAAGCTGCAATCCGTAACTTTCTGGGGTTAAAAATGAACAAAGTCACGTATTAAGTACATGACAGATCCGGGATATCTTTCACTGGCGATGCCATTTGTCCTTTAGTTCCTCGAAGGATGTGCATTTATTCTGTTCGTGTTATTCTGTGTTCATATTAAATGTTTTATCTTTATTCCCAATATATATATATATATTGTTTTACTGCATTCTGCAATACATTTTGCATGTTGAGCATTTCATCCTGTGTGCGGTTGTCTGTGACCAGCAGCACTAAGAGCTAAACTTTTATGGTTAATACGGAAATTCCGCTTTAAATACATCCTGCCAAAGACACCATGGGGATAAACACACTGGGACTGGGATATGAACTCTACATTTAACACTATAAAAGTATAGTGGAGAATTTATTATGGTTTATTGCACACGAGACAGTACTTATATGTGACTGACTGACAGTGTTTGTTTCATATTAACGTTGGCCATTACAGTATCCAATATCTTGCCCAATAGTTTTAATGGTTTTAATGGTAGGTGCATTAACTGAGCCAGGAATTACTGCATTAGCTACTATATGTTTTAACAGCAGGGGGCAGATTTGTCTTTCTTTATACGTCTTGTTTTCCTGAAGTCACACGATTAAGACAGACATACATGCCTCCCAAATAGTTTAACAAACTCAATATAACAATGTAACAAGCATTAATATAACAATTCTTAGTTAATCTGTTCAACAATTACAGACTGGAACATCATTATTTTAATGTATTGTACATATAAGTGGATTTATTAAAAGGAAGATTCAATTACATAAACCATAAACAATACATGCACAATATTTCAGGATAAGCTTTATTATATTTTTACAAACTTTAGGATAAAACACACACTTCAGCCCAAAGAAAACCAAATGCATTTGTTTTTTTTCTGTACATAACTAAAAATGCATAAATGTTTCCTAATCTACAGTATGTAAATGAGCATTAAATGAGCATCAAAACCAAATGAATTGCATTGTGCCATGTTCATAAAACTGTAAAACAGACTAAATTATGACAAAGGACCGAGAAAGTCCTGGTCAAGTAGGCCTCAAAATTCAAGAAAAGTCATATATACTGTAAATATACACATACATAAGTTTGCTGAAGTTTACTTCTGTCTTTCACCATTTAGTCCTAAAGCCACAGTTATTTGTTTACTTCCTGAGATTTGTTTCAATGTTCATTCTTAGTAAATTAATGTCTTCTGCCTCATGATTCAATGGCCAGATTCGGTTGAACCTTAAAATAACAGTGGCTTCTACCACACAACTGTACCAAAGGCAGAATTCACCTCATTGCCTTAATTTTACATACGTGTGAGTTACGGTACACTGCGGTTATGATAAGTAAAAAACATTGTACCTTCGACTTACCAATATTATTATAATTTGAGTATGATAGGATTGTGTGTGTTCAGCTCAATCATGCAAGCAGTAATTATGCTGCAATGAAAAGACAGTAATTCAGTTTATGTTCTCAATGTGAAGCAAATGTAAACCGATACAGATTTGAATCTCTTTGCTCTGGACCAGCCAGCAGCCCCGTATCCATCACTTCCATGACATTCTCTCCATTTCTGTAGGAAAAACAGAGAGAGAGAGAGGGAGAGGGGGAGGGATAGAGAGTGAGAGAAAAAGAAGCGAGAGAGTCAGAAAGAGAAGGATAGGGAGAGAGAGGGAGAGGAAAAAGAAAAAGTGAGAGAGAGAGAAGAGAGAAAGAGCTTTAAAATGCATTGTACGCGGTTGTCAGAAACGATACTTTGTAATTACGGGTAAATACCTCTGTTCAGATCGATAACTTTTGGAGAGGGATAGATGTGTGCTTCTGCTCTTTCTTTCATTATGTTGTTCTTGTAGTCTAAAGGGAAAAAAGCATTTATCAGTGGAAACTATGAAAACACTATGAAAGCATTCGTTAATAACTGGATTAATATCTGGCCTTTTAAACAAATATTTTACTCCCAAACTGCAAAAACATAAGCAAATTTCTTCTTGCCTTTTAGTTTAAATCTAGTAGACGTGTTTGAGTCTCTGTTCTGGTGGCGAGTTTAATGTCTTTATTTTTAAATGACCTATTTCAGCTTTAAGAGGAGCAGTTGTGAGTAATCATGGAAAGTTGTGGTAAAGTTACCCAGCCGTAAGTCTTCCTGATCATAGAGCTGAAGTTCTGTGGCATTTAGCTCAATAGACGCCCTCCGACCCCTGCCAAGCAAAAAAGTGACTCTTTTTATATCAAATAAACGCGTTTCTGTAGATCACCACTGAACTACTGTAAATGAGTATTATTTATAAACAGTGCATTTTGAACCCTTACCGGTGAGACCTTTGAACCTCAAATTTGTGCCCTAAAACAGATTGCATAAGTATAAGTTTAATGTCGTCATGGTAAAACTTTTGATAAAGATTTACCCAGCATGCAGTTGGTGACACTGAAGGATATTCACTCTCACCTTTATTTCTACAGTGTCTGGAGGTCATAATAATCCCAATGAGCATGAGGAGAAGAAGAAGAAAGATGGCCAGGATGTAGCCCACCTGGTGTAGCAGGTGAGTCTGATTCTCAGGTAGAATCACGTTGAGGACGTGAGGGGCTTCAACCATGTTTGTATCTGCTCAGCAGGACAAACAACAGATAAAGGAGACCCAGTTAACAATTTAAAGAATGTTTTTGTAACATTTCCATTAAGTAACAGAAACATTAAGGGTCTTATAAAAGTTTTTGCAACATTCATAACGACATTCAAACCCTGTAACGTTTTTAAACTGTTTAAGAATAATGTTAGATATAATGTTAAAGCATGTTCAAATAACGTTACTGCAAGGATTTTTGTTCTTTATAACTGAGAGAACTTTAAAAGAATGTTAGCCAATTGAGAACATTCCCTGTTAGCTGTTAAAAAATATATTTTTTAATGTATATACTTTATTCTATTTAACTATTCTGTTCTGCACTAAATGCAGAAAGCAAAGGAAAAAACACACAATTTACTCAAATGATCAGTTGACTGTTTTGGTAATGTCATTAGCCCCTGTTTTTGGTAAGCAAACTTGTGTTGTTTGGTTTTCTCGTTTCACTTGAGAGAAACACGGTTTCTTGTCAGAATGGACAAAACAGGCGTAATGAGTTCCAGACCTGATGTCACGTCACAGCAATGAAGAAAAAACACAAACCACCAGAGCAAGAAACGACAGCACAGGCGGAGAGACATACCACTGCATGGTCAGTCTGTCTGCAGAAATTTTCCACCGATTTCCTGCCCCACAAACAACAATAAGATTTCTGATTTTATCAGACACACGCACTGGAGCTCAGTGCTGGAATGCCAGAACAAACGAAATAGAAGTCACTGAATCCAGTTGTTATTGTGTTTGATTGTTTTGTTACATTGTTTAAAAGCAGAAGCCAAGTTTGGTCTTGGCTCAGCAACACAAAATGACATCTTCATCCAACTAACTAACATTGTATCTTCATGAGTTCATGGTAACTTCATCGCTTCGTGAGTCAGGAAAATGTTAGGTAAGTGTCTTTGCAGTGAACAGTGAAGAATTTGATGAATCACACACTTTAATTCAATTCTAATTCATCTCATTTGTGTAAAATGATACACACTAGTGGCACAGATTTTTACATCTCAACTTTAAGGTTAAAGGTCAATTGAAATAAATTATTTATTAAATTAGTAATTAATACATTAAATAAATTATATTTAATATTGAATGTATCTTCGTTTTTTGTTTTTACAGTCCAAAACCTAAGAAATTTAAATGAGTTGAGTAAAAGTTTTGTGCCGTTCATGAGGTCACATTCAAACAATTCCGTAAATCCATGACAGTAATGATCTACTGTAAGTCATTATGTGACCAGATTTTTCTACTTACAGAAACCTGGAGCAAAATGTTTACAGCCAAGAGAAGATGTGAATCTAACACAGAACATTAACCCGGTTTGCTTTCATGTTCCTGTCGGCCAGATGTCGTGCAGATGTTGCTTTTCATGTCGACAAACAGCATGTGCAAGATGGGAAATATTGTCTGAGGAATTTGGAAAGCCCATGAGAGCGCGAGGTATTTCTGTGACCTTTTGTTGGGTTATAACAGTTTATAATGTGAGCTCAGCCATTGCTAAACAGAGAAAATATGAAGCAGTTTTCCAATAAAACCTCCCTCACCTCATTTATGACTCGCTCACCACATCTCTGTCGACAACAGTCACTCACACAAACTCTGCTTCAGTTTTGTAACACCGAAAAGGGTGGAGCCCAAACATGAGCACCAGCCAATCAGAACAAAGACGGGAGACAGATGTTTATATAACCCAATAAGAAAAATAGAAACCGAGATGGAAAGGGGAGGGGTTACTGCAGACCAGAGCAAACCAAGCCGGGGTGTTTGAGAAAAAGTAAACAAAGATAAAAAATGAAGACTTTAAATATAATTCAGGTCTCCAGCAACATCTCAGCTAACAGGAAACATTCTCAGACTGGTTGCTAGCATTCTCTAAAATAGTGGAACGTTACTTTAGCATGTATTATACATATTAAATAACTTATTCTTAAGTTGTTTGTGGAACATTTTAAAAGCGTTACTGAATTTAAAAAAGGTGCCAATAATGTTCTATAACCAGGAAATAATGTTAATGCAATGTTTCAAACCTGGGCGTATTGAATGTGCTTGAACTTTAATGTTTTTGTTACTTAATGGAAAAATTGTTGGCTGGGCTTCCTCCCCCAAACACAAATATGCATTTAAACAAATGAGCAATACAGCAAGTTGTTTAGTTTAAAACTCTTTGAGACTATTTTTCTCACTTGGGTCATCAGCAGGCTGGGCAGAACGGGCCGAGGGTGTTTCTGGTGCTTCGGTGGGGAAGCGTTCTGGAGGCAAAGGCTGGGTAGACGGACCAACGATCACCCGAAAGATTCTTCGCTCATGAAGTCCACAGTAGTGATGATGAAGATGGCAGGAGTACAGGCCTTTATCTGAGGGCTGAATGTTTTGTATGCTGAGGGAAAAATCACCCAGGTTGAAGGCATCGCCCGAGATGTTCATCTTATTTCTGAGGAACATGGGCCCATATTGCCGGTTCTCTCCAGAGGCGTACATGTCGACAAGGCGGTCTGCTCGGTCCCGGCTGACCCCGGGAGCCTGCCAGTCCCAGTGGACCACCTGTTGTTGGCCCTCGTCTCTGAACCCATCTGTCCACAATGATCTTCGGTTCACGCAGGGAAGAACCACACTCTTTCCTTCCAGAACCACAAACACAGACTTATCACCGTCCCAGACACGCTTTTCCTTCCGTGCTGCACAGAGACACATTTTTAAGAATACACTGTGTCAAAGATTTAAAGCTAAAGTGTGTATTTTTCAAATACAAGACAACTGTACACAAGTTATTATTAGAATAATGTAAAAAAAACAAATAAAAAATAGCATTCTATTGGTGCAAGCTCAGCGCAGCAACATCTAAACCAATAGCATGAGATTGGAGGCGGTATTCTTAGTCTGACAAACAAGAATGGTATTTCTTGGACCCTTCTTCAGCTACACATCAAACAGAAGCTTGTCAAATATTTTGTCTTACGTGATTTAGTCACATTGAGCTGGATCTGAATGGACTGGTGAACCTTGCAATAGTGGTGATGCAGGTTGCAGGTGTAAATGCCTTTATCGTTCATGTCCACATCTGTACAAACAAAACAGGAATAGATGGAAGCTGTCAGAGTTTCAATAGATAATACATTGACATGGACATGATGAATAACTTACTGTTAATAACCAGTGAGAAGTTGCCATCGCTGAACGCATCTCTGGAGATAGTAACACGACCTTTGTTGTAGTCATTGTACAAGCGTTCTGTTCCTCCTGAGAACATGTCTAAAACGCGTTCCACGGTGTAATCGGGTCGGTTCCGGACCACATCCCAGTGCACGACGCGCTGACGGTCCCTCAGGCGATCCTGCCTCCAAACCATGCGCTGGTTATGACACGGCAACAAAATGTCTGATCCTGACACGACCGTGATGTTCCTGGCCTCCACCACAACGCTCTGCGTGCTGATCTGAGCCCAGCCTTAAAGAAATGAAGACACATTTTATTCACTGTGGCTTTATTCACTGAATAAATTTGCTGCTCCGCTAATGCAACAGTCCAACAACATCTGCTGAGTCTCACTCACCACATGATAAGAAGACGGCAGTCCAAACTGAAATGACAACAGAAATGCAAGCATTAGAATCACAGCAGCTGTGAAACATGTTTATTGACACAATCTGAAAATGGAAATTTTTGTTCTGCTCTTTGTATGTTTCAAACCCTTTTCTCGGCCACTATCAGCGCTCAGACTGTAAATACAGATGTTAAAATGTAGTCCTTTAACTACAGAAGAACTATTGCTAATGTTTTATTTGTTACTACGCCAACACAAAGACAATTTGTGACACAGTGGTTCCATTCATTCTCTCTCAGCAGTCGGATCTGAATCCCAGAAGCTAAATGCTGAATAAACCAGTCAGTCCATCTATTTGAAGACACAAATACACTGTACAACCACAACTTTAAATTCAAGCAAATGTTGTCCAAGAGACAAAACTCTTAACACAGTATCCATCCATCTCTATTTATCCAAAGAGAACCACATTAAATTTGTTGTCCTAGTGTCACCTATCTATCTCTTTCTCTCAATCTCTCAGGTCATAAACAAGGTCAAGGACCAAGTTTAAAAACAGGCAATAAATATATAAGGTGGGAAAGTGCAGAAAATGCTAATGTGAAAATCTCATTTTCCCAGAAATGTTATTTTGTCTTATTATCATAAATGAAAGTGACTCTATCTTTAGTCAGGATCTGTTTCATTGTTAACACAGCCTGAGTAATAAATCGGACAGCAAAGAACAGGCTAACAAAGGGGAATTTAAAACCACAAACCCTGTTATTTTCTTTACACATGACACTGTCTGATCATGACTAAAACTGCACTCAGCAATGACGTGTCCTGCCGCAATACAAGTAACTCACTTAAAAAAACTTTCACTGTGATTTACTTCAATAGAGTTACTGTGAATATGTGTCATGGTTCAAGTTTCAAAGTTTGGACACTTAAACTTCAAAACTCCTTGAGAAAACAAGGAGAAAAGCACATTTCTATATTCTGTATCATTGATTAATATTAGATCTGTATAAATCACAGCTGTAACTATTGCACATACAAACAAAACCTGCCAAAACACACTGACTTCAATATGAGAGAGAGAGACAGAGAGAGAGAAAGAGAGAGAGAGAGATGGGGAGGAAGGGGTTTAAACAAAGAGAGACAAAGAAACTTAAGTTGCAGACACAAATAGCAAACTAATACTGTAAATGTAAAGTGTTTGTATTGTTTTAAGAGTTTAAAGACAGTCACTGTTTTAGGCAGGACGCCACTAAAATACTTTCTGCGCAACGTGGGCAGATTTTAAAGCTAAAACTTACCTATAAAGTACAACATTTACTCTGAAACACGCCATGCAAATATACAAATACATTATTTATAAACATCCTGCAGGTTTGGGTACATATAAATGTCATATTTAAGATGTACAAAATCCATACTAAAGAAGTAATAACATATAATGGTTTGCTACTCACTGTATAGCACAAGAAACATGTCCGCGAAGTTGCGATGGGCGATGAAACTGGATTTTAAAGGACTTTCAGCTCACCTGAGAAGTTTGTCGACCCGCGACAAAAACACAGAACCGAGCCCGTGTCCGCTCGTCTGGACCACCGACATGCCCCTCCTCCAGCGTATAGGCATGAAATACTGAACTCTCTCCAAAACATGTGCATTAAACTTTTCAACAGATTAACATCATCAATACAGTTTTTGTATTAAGTGTCAATGCACGAGAAATTATTACATTAATACTTTTCTTGAAGTTCAAAAACTCCATGTAGTTTCTCAACATGAGGTCTTTTGCGTTTGGGATGTACATGTATAACCATAAAATGAACTAAATATAACTGATAAAATGAACTAAAAGTATAACTAAATATTTAGCACATTATTTAATATCGGTTATGGGACGTTTGTTAAGATTTTATGGACGTGTTGTTGTGAAATAGAGAGATTTGCTTCCACCTGGTGGTGAATATAATGTTTGACAACATTTAACGACACAATATTTCTGTACCTTTAAATATAACGCCATGCAATTGAATGCAAAACTCTTAAAGGTTAAAGATGACAGATTTTTATTACAATAATATGTGCATATGGATGACGTAGGAAGTCAAGGTACTGTTTTGCTTTTACAGTAGCGACTGAATGAGAGGTGCTGCAAAAACTATTTGAAAACATTGAAATTACACATTAGATTCAGATTAGATCTTGTCAACGTAAACTTTGGGTGTCGTCCATCCCTCTGGAAATTTCTTCAGTCCAGCTCGCCTGGCAATTCGCATCAGATCTCTCTCAAACTTAGTCTGAAATAAACAATAAGCAATTATAACTTTGTCAAACAACATTGTCTTAAGTGCAAGTTATTCAATAAAATCCTACTCAGCTACATTTAATATTATATGCAAAAATTCCCATACAAGGTTCTCCAACTTTTGTGACCAATGAAATTCAATTACTTCTCCACTTGTTTGATTATTGGTACATGATTGTTTAAAATTCAATTCCCACCTCCTACAATAACCATGAGAACAGCTCATAACATTTAATCTACTCTTGCTACCTGAACGACCAAAACACAACCCACCTGTTTTCTCCTCCTCCTGCCGTCTTTAACCCTCCTCCTCAGAAACTTGGTCCGTTTTAGCAGCTTCCTGTATTTATGTCTGTTCATCTTCCTTCTTCTGATCTCCAGAACGTTCTTGCAGATGAGCGGCGTTGATCTCTCCTCATCCTCCAGTAAGGGGACGACGCATGGAGGCAAGACCATGGATTCTCCCGCAATCTCACCTTCTCCCAGAGTCGGAGACGCCTCCAGCAGAGGAGGGAGGGAGTAACGAAGGGAAAGCCAGCTTTCCAAAGGAGAAACGGACAGTTTCCGGGGCACAAGGACCTCTTCTAACTCCGGCTCAAGAGGGGTCCACAGTTTGGGTGGATGTTTGTTATCGGCAGCTGATGTGAGGCATCTGTTTGTAGAGTGAAGGGCTTTGAAACTGCACAATGCCTGCCTCTGGTTCTGCAGCAAACCTGGGAAAAAACATAATACACATAACACTTGTACAACAACTAAAATGTACGTTTACTTATACTGCCGTGTAATAAGCTTACCAGACACTCTGGAAAACAGGTTTCCCCGTGAAACTGCTCTTGAGATAAACATTGTTTACAGTCTTATGGCTGGATGAACCTCAAACGCATTATGGGCTGAAAATGTAACATTTAACAAACATATATGATTATTGACAATCGGTTAATTCTAATGAAAACCTAAGATGTAGGTTTCTAATTCATTTACTTAGAGAAAATCACTAAACGTTTTCTGGTGTATTAGCAGATAGGGTCGGTTTTCATGTATAAATAAATACAAGGCACGTTTCATTCAATGCAACAGCGACCTGCCTCATAGTTTTAACTAACCACGTGTGAAACAACAAAATGTAAAGAGCGAGCAGATATTTATACGGCCATTAAAAATACGTCTCTTCCATTAGTTTTAAAAAACAACTAAATAAAACGCAAACCTGGTCGTGTCACAAGTTTTCAATGTGACTCCGTCTACTTCCGGTTCACTGTCTGCTGCGCCCCCCATGCAACAGAAATAACCTGCAAAGGTTCCTACGTACATCATTTTCACAGGTTATTATATCTGCCTGTGATTAAATAACAATATATAATAATAAAATACAATATATAAACAATAAAATATAATAATAACAATAAATAATAATATCAGTTATCTTTGCAAGATTAATGCCTTCAGTTTGAATCAAATGAAATATGTACAATATCCTAAAATCTAGTAATTTGGCATTGCATTAGTTTCTGAGACGTCTGTCTTGGCAGGAGATTTTATCTTTGCATGAAAGAAAATGTGCAAGTGTTTGCTTAGCTATTATCCTAAACATTTAAATACTCTTCAGAGTTGTGTTTGTCTATTACACGAATTTTGCACGACTGTCTGTAGATGGTGCTGTTTGAAATTGTTAACGCAGATGTTTTTAAACAAGAACAGCAAACCATTGCAAAATGACATTATTGATATTGTTAATTTCCCATGAACAACAGTTGTGGTTTATTTGATTCAAATATATATTTACATTTACATTTATTCATTTGGCAGATTTTTTTGTCTAAAGCAACTTACAGTGAATTCACCTTTGCGCTGCCCTACCAGTTGAGCTATACATATTCATTCAACTCACTCAACTACATATTCATTCAACTCTTTCATATTCATATTCAACTCACTTTAAAAGCATCATTAACACTTCTATTAACATGCAGCCTCCTGAATAAACATTGCAAATGTTGCTTTCCTCTATATTTCAACTATATTCCCACCTTCTCTGTGATTTCATTGGCCTAAACCAATTATTTTCCCTTCTGCCCTCAGAACATGTTTGACAAAACTGTACACAACTCTGGACATGAAATCAGCATTACAGCTACTGTAATACTGCAGGAATTTGGTATCGGATCAAAGACTAAGTTATCTGTGTCATTGTATGTTTGATATTCCCCTAAAGAGATAAAAATTGATAAGAATTGGATCCACACTGTCTAATCTGAGCAGATCCAAGGTTAACCTTTATCTGTGATAGTAATATTGCCTGCCAAACCATGTTGCATAAGTCAAGTGTTTGTGCCCGGACACCCTGTCATTGAAAATCCATGCAGAGGCATCAAATGTTTGGATTGGAATATTTATCTCACGTAACAGGTGTAAATTTATGGGGCTGAAACCATGTGACCAGAAACACCCACAAACTTTTAAATAGCTGTGACGCAACAACAGGAAACATTTTCAGATTGTTGGCTTATGTTGTTACAGTTCCCTTAAAGTTATCAGAAACATTTCTGCAGTAACATTAGCTGTACATATTTTTAGGTTGATAGGTGGAACAATTTAAAAGCATTACAGAGCAAAAAAAATGAATTCTTATTACCAAGAAATGATGCTAAAACAATGTCAAAACAATTGTGAAATGTTCTTTCAGACTACAATTGTTACCGGGTTGTAGTACCAATAACAAAATATTTCTCAGTATTAGAAACATCAGAACTGAAATACAAACATTTCCTAGAAAAACGATCCCTATTTCTTTTGTTTCTAATTTCTTTCTATTTGTACTGGTGAAAACATACCTGGCATAACCAGTTATACAGGATGCCTATATGTGTCCATCACAAATATTTACAGGTTACTGGGTCTAACCTTAAAACATGCAAAATAATGAACTTTCATTGTTTTTCCTGATATGCTGTTGATGATTTACAGAGAGTAAATCTTCAACAAGATGATAATTGTCTTAACTTAGAGTTTTTTTGATTAGCCACCGTGATAAAGTGAAACACACAAGTCAGTGTCAACAACAGTAAACGACCCATTTATCAGTTCATCATTAATGGGTGTATGTGTTAGTTTTCCGCCCATAACACACCCCCTTTTCTATAGGCTGCTCTGCTCAAAACATCCTGCCCCATAAATGCCTGTGTGACTCATGTTGTTACCTTCATGTCAACACAACGGAGATCTTGCAGGAATTTCTGTCTGTTCTCCATTGGGAGGATTGGATGTTGGTTGACTTGATTGTATTTTATGGCACTGTTTTATTATTAGTTTTTTAGAAATATGTATTGTGATTACTGGGCAAGCATGACAGGTGACTATAGCCCACCGTTATAATGTGAAGCTTAAGTGATGATTACTTCTGTTAATATTGCTTTACTGAAGTGTGCTGGCCAAGCATGGCGACCAGACACGGAATTTGTCCTTTGCAATCATCAAATTCAGTTATTGCACACAGACTATTATGACAGTGAGTCTTGAATAGCGTCCATATCACATCATTATATTTGACTTAAAAAGAAATTGAATTATGTTCGTGTTATTCTCGTGCAGTTTGCAACGTCTCAAATTGCGTTATACTATTTTTACACTTTTATTTGAGGACGATGGCGTGACGTCACGGACAACACCCCCGTCCGGCCCCACAATGACGTAGCTTGCAGTACATCTCGAGTTCCCACGTTGTTCCGGTTTAGAGCTGGAGAAGCCGGTGAGGGGAGGGAGGTTGCTGGCCACATTTGTTATTTATTTTAAACAATTTTACGTTTTGTTAGGTACGATGGTTCATTGACAATGGCACAGAAAGACACCTTGTTGCATCTCTTCGCTGGAGGGTAAGTGTCACTTTATACCGAGGCTGTTTATCATCCGCTAGGTCGGAAGGTCAAAAGCGACTGCGGACGGACTGTATGGCTTTTTCCCAAACGTGGCACAATCTTATCGTGCTGGAAAACATTTTTAGGACACTTGTGTGTTATTAATATCACCGTTGCCTTTTAACACCGGTTGGTTTGACAGTAAGGTGAAGACGCGTTACGTTAGCTTCCAGCTAGCGGTGAATTAGCAGTCAGCGGAAGGTCTTGTCACGCGACCGAAGCGACTTTATAAACGTTGAGATAAACAGGCCTGTTTTAGTTTTAAATCACATTAATATAAAAGATAATTGTGGTGAAATGTAATAACTGTGATGAATGTAGTCAGAGACGTCAGAGACGCAGAGCAGTGACGTGTTATGTAATAACAGGACAGATCACGCGACGTTTCACGCGCTGCAATAAAAATGTGTAAATACGTGAAATATGTGAAATATGTTGACACAGGTGTCGATCAATAGAAATGCATTTATAATAAATGCATATATAAATGTCCTAGTGATGGACGTTTGGTAATGCGTGACTTACCCCAATGGCACAATGCAATGGGAAACTGTACAATTACAACCTTCACGAATTTGCAAAGCTAAATGTATAAGCATGTTTTATTTATTTATTTATTTTGGTTTTATTTTTGGTACATAAAAATTATATAAATGTATAATTGCATGTTTTATTTTTGGACAACTAACAGAAGAGAATAGATCCTGTAAAGTCATTTTAAGGCAGAAGAGAATAGATCCTGTAAAGTCATTTTAAGGCAGAAGAGAATAGATCCTGTAAAGTCATTTTAAGGCAGAAGAGGCGTAGACAGATATTAAAGCATCATGCTGTTATGTGGTTCCAGCATTTCCTCAGATTAATAATTTCAGTGCCATTTCAGTAACAGATTGACCTGAGTTTTAACTTTAAGTCTCAAGTGACTGTTGTAGGAACACAGCTGGGTTTTCGCTTTATTAAAACAACGTTGTCACAGCATTATGTAATCCTGCCGCAGGCTTTGTTTGTCTGTTCCTAAAGCCTATTACAAAACGTTCTCTTTAGCGCTTAGGTCAGACCACTTTTGAGAACACATTCAATGTGATTGTTAGTCAAGAGTAGACTTGTGTCTGGCTTAAGTCTTATTTGTTTTGACATTTGTCCCTGTAACGGATTGTACAGGTTTGTAATTAATCTGTCTTGCAATCCATTGAACACATCTCTTCCTTTGTGCTTCTTTAGAATCTGTGACTTCTGTTTGGCCAGATCTGCGTTTCTGATGTTGCAATTTATTTGCTTTAGTCCTGTTGGAAATAAACAACATACATAACAGCTAGATTATGTAAGATTGCGGTTAATGTTTTTTAGAAGAGCGATATTGCCCTGCGAGTTGGACTGGATTTTGTTCTCATTGGTTGGCACAGTTTTTGTTCTCGATTCCATATTTAGACTTTGCATCTTGGATGAGTTTGATTTGGTTATTGGGGGTTGTTGAATATGGGTTAATCCGGTGCATTTTTGTTGATCCATTTTACCTGCGTCAGAACCCTTGAGGTTCTGTTTGCTCCCCTTGATCTCCATTAGCATGTCACTATCATGCAGTCAATGCAATAATACGTGATAGTACAGAGTCCCACAATATTATGATGTGATAACGGCTCAGTTCAAAGACTCAATGTTTTGTTGACATTCACAGATGTGGAGGAACAGTGGGTGCTATCATGACCTGCCCCCTGGAGGTGTTAAAGACCAGGCTGCAGTCATCAGGTCTCACCCTCAGGCCCGTGTTTCAGGTCCAGCTGGGCACAGTCAACGGTGCTGGTGTCATTAGACCGGGTCACGTCAGCCCTGGTCTACTGCAGGTCCTAAGGTAAGCAAAAATATATATAGCTATATCTGTAGCTCAGGTGTTGAAGCATTGCATTAGCGTGCAAAAGGTTGTAGGTTCGAAACCCAGGGACTACATATATTGATGATGCATAGCTTAAATGTATGTCTGTATGTCAGCATCCACATACTGTATGTCACTTTGAATAAAACTCCTGCCAAATGCATTAATGTAAATATACATCTGAAAGACAATGTTGTCTTTGTATAGCTCATATGACAATATAGAAATGTGTTAAGTGTCTGAATTCTGTAATTATATGACATCATGTTTACTGGAGTGACATCACCTGACTGGTTTTTGAAGGCACCATTGGTATAGCTTTCCTTGTCTGCAATCTCCCACAATTCTTTGCGTGTAGCTTGGCGGTGCTTGTAAACAACTGAAACGGCATCCGATGGAGTCATATTGTTTTAGTGAGAAGCACGTTGTCTTTACATCTGTAATGTAAATACATTTGGTGTCTCAGTTTTCACACAAATACAGATGACGCGGGGAGTCGTGTGGTGATGATACAGGCAGATCTTATCCTACTGTTAACTGCAGTGGATAAAGTGTAACTACTGGTCGTCGGCCCCTTGCATGGGGCCCTTATGTGAGGGCTGAAGAGTTCAGTACATGAGCGATGAATGTCCCTGTAAATGTCTATTTGGAGGAGTTTGGCACAGCTTGAGAAGCGGCTGAGGCTCTCAGGAACCCGGCTGTCACATGACTCCTCTTTACTGAGCTCAGATTACGGTCTGCAGGCACATGGTGTCGTCTGATGCCTACGTGACTGTCAAACCTCCAGAGAGACACATTCAGTTCAAGTTCGGTTGAAACGATGAGCGTCTGTCTTCTTTGGGTGGGGGGGGGGGGGGGATGGCGGTTATGTAATTGGGTTGTGTAACAGCGCTAATTATAATCAAGATGTACTATGGAAAAATACTTTATTTTCTTTTTACATTTTAAAGTTTTTCACCTCTGTCATAAATTCGTTTGTAACCAATTTTTCTTTTGGGTTTGACATTGTTTTGGATTTGCCACTACATTTAGTGTACAACATCTGATCTGTTTTTAAGATGCTTTTATCCAAAGGAACAGAATGGCATTAAAAGTATATATTTCATCAGTTTCTGTGGCCCCTGGGAATCAAACCCATGATCTTGGTGGCACCATTGCGCCGCCGGTTGAGCTACAAGACTTGTCTTGTAATAATCTTTGAACCAGATATGAGAAAAAGAATCAACAGTCAAGGAAACGTATTATCACAAAAATCGCTCTGCAATATGGGTGAACTTGCGAAACCGATGTTGTCTATTTGCTTGAGATACAATCTGCCTAAAACGAAGAGCTAAAAGTTCTGGTTTCATTCATCTAAGATGTTTTCTTCTCTACCCTCAGGTCAATTCTGGAGAAAGAGGGACCAAGATCTCTTTTCAGAGGACTGGGTCCAAATCTTGTTGGTGTTGCGCCCTCAAGGTAATTATTTGACCCTAAACACCCAGTTCTTGTGTCAAAGGTCAAGTTAATGTCAAGACTATGATCTCAAGATTAATTGGTTAATGTTTATTATGTCAATCCAAGGAGAATCAAACTGCTTTTTAAAATGGTCCAAGAGGCCTGTTGGGTTTTTTAAATATAGGTTCATCCTGTTTCCCAGTTGGATACAAGGAAGGGTGGATTCTTGAAATGTTTATCACTGCTGTGTTTTCCTTATTCCTTGGGAAAGGACTAGTGTAACAATGACACAGCAATAAAACAACGTCATGGTGTCAACGTCATTTTGAAGGAGGACAATTGATTTATGAAAACATGACTGAATTCTTAGATGTTGTGTGTGCTTAGGAACTGGGTACTCTCTGAAACAATAACCAAGCTTCCCCCAAGCCATCACAGTGACTTATTTAATTGTCTTTGAGTTAATATTTATTATAAGCAAGATAGGTAACCTGTTTCACCTCTTCATTTTGGCTTATAATTATATGACTGTAGATCTGTTATTTGCAGGAAACCGTGGTAGTTAATCTCAGACATTTGACCAGTGTTTCCCCACAGTCGTCATGACAGCAGATCTGGTTGTTTATAGAGCTTTTGTCGTGATGTACCCTCAGTCTGTTCCCGACATTCAGCAAAAAGAACGTTCAGTGTGTGGAACAGACGGCACTCAGGAACTCTAACTGCAAGCTGTTCCGCCAGATAGATAAAACCTTGGCAGCCCTTCAGTTTAAGTGTCCCATTTTTGCATTGAAATGAACTGTGCACTATCACGCAAGGAGGAGGGAAGCGGGTGGTTTGAGTTCAGCAGAAGAAGGAGAAAGATAATCACTCAGTGGTTGTGTTTTCTCTCTCTTACACTCCCTCCCTCTCTCTCTCTGTCTCTCTGTCTGTCTGCAGGGCAATCTATTTCGCAGCTTATTCAAAGTCAAAGGAGACGTTCAATGGCATCTTTGTGCCAAACAGCGGAGTTGTCCACATGTCCTCAGCGGGCTTTGCAGGTAAAGTTTTGCCAAATTCGTTACATAATGAGCAGCTTTTAAAAAAGTCCCTTATTGCAATTTATTTTCCTTCCAGCTTTTGTCACAAACTCCCTGATGAACCCAATCTGGATGGTCAAAACCAGAATGCAACTGGAGAAGAAGTATGTGGATGCTGTTGAGTTTCACACTGATATAAGCACATACGGTGCATTGCCCTAATGTGGGACGTGTTTTGTATTATGGACCTGTAGTACATTACAATGTGAAGACAACATGGTAAATCCAAATGATATTAGGTCATGTGACTTTGAGAGTCACACCCACTGAAACTTAAGTGTCCCACATTAGGACAATTCACCCTAAGCTACTGTATATAGCTATACATGGAGGGCAATTAGGACATGAGAAATGATCAGTGTCAGTGAATTAGAAGGCTTCCCCAGACACCATGAAGGTTAATGAGTTTTTTGGATCAAGTAGGTGAAACCCAGTTGGCACCGTTTCCCTATTACACAAGATCCACGATTATTAGCATGTGATCCAAGCAGCTACAGTATAAATATCCACCTCGACGCACTAGTCAGGGCTTAGCGGGTGATATTTATGCTATTAAAAACACAGAGCAGGAGTCTGCTGGAGGTCAGATGTTACGCTCTGAAAATAGTCTGCTGTTTTATTCACCTTTCGATCGTTTCGTTGCGTAATGCTAATCAAAGTTACACAAAGTTTACATAAGTTTCAAAGTAACCTTTAGTTTTTTTTTAACCTTGATTTTAGTGTTCACACAGGATCAGTAATTAAACCAGGTTTCGAAACCGGATCAAGTTCCTCACAGTCATGTTCTTTCCTGACCTTTGTAATCCATTTGGTCCTGATCTCCTAACTGAATGTCTCTTCTCTTCAGGGCACGAGGGGAGAAAAAAATGAACGCATTACAATGCGCTCGCTACGTCTACCAGACCGAAGGCTTTCGAGGTTTTTACCGTGGCTTGACCGCGTCGTACGCCGGCATCTCGGAGACCATGATCTGCTTCCTCATTTACGAGACCCTGAAGAAGTATCTGGCCCAGAGCAGGTTCACCACACCCACCACCGACACCGAAAAACGGGCTTCGGATTTCTTGGGCCTCATGGTTGCTGCTGCATTCGCCAAGGGCTGCGCGTCCTGCATAGCTTATCCACATGGTATGCGCAACCGCTTAACATCCAGTATAAACTTACATTAGACAGTCTGTGTCTAAAAATACACACAGAAATTAGACACACAGACAGCACTTTTAAGGAAGGGGGTATGGCAGGGTAAAAGTGGAATAAGATGCTGTCCAAAACCTTGAAGACTTCAGATAATAACCACCACATGCTGTTTGTTACTGATGGGGCGCTTGTTAAATAACCTTTCAAAACAATACGCCACCGTTTTTTCATTTCAGTAATGTAAGTTTCACATCTTGATAGCATTTGCTGTACTGCTTCAATCCTAACATATACCAGTTTATTTTTAAACTACTGCTTTACAGTAACTTGTGACTGTACAGGATGTTAATATAATACTTGATTGTGGTGGCAGAGGTACAATGTTCACAATGCAGAACATCAGAGCCCTAAACTAGGCTTCATTTTCTTGAGTACGAGCTTGTTAATGATCATTTGTGGCTGCTGTGTGTCTGCAGAGGTCATCCGGACGAGACTCAGAGAAGAGGGAAGCAAATACAAGTATTTCTTTCAGACGGCGCGACTCGTGGCGGTGGAGGAAGGTTACGCTGCTTTCTACAGAGGTCTCATTCCGCAGCTTATCAGACAGATCCCCAATACAGCCATCGTGTTGTCTACCTACGAGCTCATAGTCCATCTGCTGGGCGATTCTTCCAAATGAAGCTTCGTAGAAGCACACAGACATTTCAACCTGCAGCTTTTGTGGACTGAGTAGACGTTGAAGCGTGAAGGACATTTGAGACAATATCCAAAGACTTTTTAAGTGTTTTTTTTATTTAAGTTGAATGCACACGTTATCAGAGGTTTCGCTTGTTTTTGTGTTATGTTAGTGGCGCATTTAACAAAGCGAAGTCTGTGTGTACTGTATTATTGTACAGAACAAATGTCATCTGAAACGTTCTTTTGTTAACTAAATTATTATTATTGTAAGTAGCAGATTTTGCAGGCATTGACTTTTAGTCTACAATATGGTTCAATGGTTTCTGTTAATGATTAGATGAACCTAGTTTTATGTTCTTGGAATGGATATAATACTGAGTCAAGGACATAGAATCAGTTTAGGAGCAAGTTGTTATCCGTCTGCCTACATGGTACCTAGTAGCATTCTGGTGTCCGACCAATTAATTCACTGTTGATATGTTTTGTTTGTTTCTCTTTCGCCTGGAGGCAGGTTTGTGGAGATTTACAGAAAGGGATGGCTGTGTTGCGTATGCAGCTGATAGTTTAATAAAATAAATTATGAAAAGTGACAACTGGTTTTGTGGTTTATAAAGGTGGCTTGAGTGCCACTTTCTAAAGCCTTTTTGCATGATAAAAATTCTCACTGTTATCTTGGGATCCTGTTTACCGGAAGCTACAAAAACATGGTCTTTGAGCCCAGTAGTATAGTTAGGGTTTATCTCTTGTGTCACATAGCTGTACACAAAGTTAAAGGTTTGTGGAAATCTGTAAAACAAGGTATTTATCAAGCCAGTATTGCTTATTACAGTCCTAAAAGTGTGTGTGTGTGTGTGTGTGTGTGTGTGTGTGTGTGTGTGTGTGTGTGTGTGTGTGTGTGTGTGT
>JBAJNP010001210.1:41081-66403 GCA_036877545.1 Yasuhikotakia modesta
ACACACTTCAGCTATCTAACTAAAATGTAAGAAATGTTGAGGACGACTTGACGTGACACTTGTATTATGCAGTTGCCCTTGTTGCCACCAGGGGGCAACTTATATCTTAATAAACAAGTTTACTTGCGTAATATGACAAATATATTAGAAGAAACAATTTTCTAGATAATGAAAGTAAACAGAACATCAAACTAGAAATAAATATAAACAACATTTAAAAAGTTCAATCTTGTGCTTTTTTTAAACATTACACGTGTATTATAACTTATGCACTTATTATTATTATTACTGGATTATTTTTAATGGATGCACTGTCTCCGCAGGACCGAGTTGTGGAGAGGCTCGAGAGCTGAAGGACTTTTATTTTGACAGGTCTCGTCTGAACGTGACCGTGCGGGTTAGTGTGGATGGATGCGCGCTCGCGTCTCTGCGTCGCGTTACTGCTGTTTGTTCTGCTGTTACTGCTGGTTTTTTTTATACTGCTGTTTGCTTTCTTGTGACAAACTTCTGCAAACACTGATGGAAACCTTTAATCGCTTTATACTGCAATATGGCGGCGTGGGAGCGACGGCGATCGCCGCGGGAGGAGCGCTGGTCTATAAAATTGCAACCAGGTATAACGTCCCAGCCCACAAAATGTCGCAGGGCCGCAAAACAGGCATGTTTTATAATATATGGACGATTTGCATGCATTGCTGTGTTAATCTGACATGGTTTAATTCTTGGCATGGGAGTGATGAGAGATTGCAAGTCACAAGTTGGTCTGAGATACAAAATGCTTAAACTTTTGACAGAGATCTAGTGTATTTGCTTTATCTTTATGTGCCTGTTGTGACCTTAAATTCAACTCATTGGTGTCTGTAAACTCAATTTGTTGTCATACATGTTATGAGTGTCACACACACTTTATAATACTACAGATTTATACAATAATGGAAGATCTCAATGTTTTAATAAGTTTTGTTTTGAATAACTAGTGAATGAATCAGGTTTTTGTCTAGACTTCATCTGCAAACCAAACCATTCATTAGAAGTTAGTACAATTGCTGGATTTGTGCCATTACTTGTTTATTCACATCATTGTGTAATTGGTGCATTCGGTCAGATTATCTTGTCATTTGTTTTCACACACCAAATTTGTTTTTGCATTGCGAGCCAAACCCTTATGAACTACAGTGAGTGTTAGATACTGTAAATGAATCAGCCTTAGAGGATCTGCTGTTAAGACGCTGGCTGTGACTGTAAGGTTTGGGTAAAAATCCAGGCTAGGTTAGATTAAAGTAGATTAGATCACAGTTTAAGTTTCACATTAGTTTGTTTTGAATGAAGTTAGTTTCTACTGAAAGCTGTGTACTGCAATAGTTACACTTTTTGCTTTTAAATGGACCGTAGCCGAAAGGTAACATTTTATCCATCTTTGATGTTTCAAAGCTCTATGACTGTTTGTTCTGTAAGAGTAGATATTTAGAGAAATGTCTCTGTGGTTTTTTTTGTCCATGTAATGGAAGTCAATGGGTGCCACTGTTGTTTGGTTACCAACATATTTCAAAATATTGTTTTCTGTTCCTCGTAAGCATAAAAGTCATTCAGCTTTGAAATTAATAAACAAAAAAATAAAATTATGAAAGAATTTCCATTTTGGGGTGAACTAATCTCTCGGCAGCATTTAATTTTACAGTCATATTTACGTTCCACAGGAAGAAACCAACTCATGCCAAAGTGAATTGTTGGTTCTGCAGTCAGGATACAGTGGTTCCCTATGAGAACAGGAACTGTTGGGATTGTCCGTACTGCGAGCAATATAATGGATTTCAAAAGGTATGGATGTAAAATGCAATGCAATTGGCTTTTTGTCTGTGAACAGTGATTAAAGTTTTGCATGTTTTTAATCTTCAGAATGGGGACTACAACAAACCCATCCCTGCCCAATATGTGGAACATCTCAACCATGGGGTGTCAGCTGATGTTCCTGAGACACCCAAGACTCTGCAGTGGGTGAACTGCCAGATGCTGTTGTGCAGAAAATGCAACAACAACCAGACGCTGAAGATTAAGCAGCTTGCGTCGTTCATCCCCAGAGATGATGTGAGTTAAAATTCAGAATTAAAATTCATTTTCTGGATCTTTTCATGTCCTCTTTGAACATCATTAGGTGGACAAGCTCTCATAGGTTGGGGTCATTTGTTTCTGGAGATACGTTTGCATGTGAATGTGGTTCTCATTCATAATTTTGCACTTGTTTTGGGACCAATAAGAAGTCAGGAATCTGGTTCCTTAAAGACGATCATCACATTTAGCTTTCTGTATTTTTCGAGTAAAAATACCCTTTTAAAATTTTGCTCCTATCTTATCTATATGCATAAAGATATGGTCAACCCAAAGGCTTCAGTTTAAGTTAACTTCATGTTTGGTTAACTTGGTGAAGTTAGCCAGTGTGCTAATCATCAGTGTCTCTTGAGTTTTCTCCAAGTTAATTCTGACAGAATATTGCTTGGATAAAAGGCAGCAGTTAATGTGAACAGACCCATTAACTCTGATGTTCACCACCATTGCAGGAGAACTATGATGAAGAAATCGAGGTGTACAAGCATCACGTGGAGCAGACATACAAACTCTGCAGGCCGTGTCAGACTGCAGTGGAGTATTACATCAAATTTCAGAACCGGCAGCTGCGGGCTCTGCTGTTCGACCACCAACTCAAACGCAGCCGGGGTGCTGATAAGGCCTTTATCAGGGTAACAGACTCCATTTAATTGCCCTAAGACCCCCTATTGCCCTCATGACGTGATTAAATCTGTAAAAGTTGTGATGAAACATACATTCATTACATTGTGACTTGTGTCCTACCGCTGTGAAACGTTTGATACAAGGGTTCTAGAGTCTGTTTCTACATGATAAAATATTCTAGAGCTTGGAATAACTACAACAATGTATATTTGTTATAAATACTGTCATTTTTAGTTGTTTTAGTTTTTTAATTCTCATTTTATTTAAAATAATTTTGACACACCTTACGGGGGTCCTGTAGTGGCCCCTTGTTGAGAAACACTGTTCTGGAGGCTTGACTGTGTGCCAAGGGAGTGACGTGAAAAACATTCTAAATTAAGATGAGTTTTCTAGATAAACCTGCAATTTTACCATGATTGCACCGAGCTGCATGAGTAGTACGTACTAAATGTGATTAATGACCAGCGTGTTACCCGTGTTTTTTTTTTTAACTGCAGGTAGATGAATGTAAGTGATTGCTGAGATAAGAAGCCTGTTCTTGCATGCTTCTCCTGTCCTAAATTGTTCATTGTACAGCTACTGTTGAGTCATGTCTAGTTTTTCATCAGGTTTGGCATGTATGTATCAAACGCCTGATCTGTTCTCATATCAAGCAATCTTTGTTTTCTTTCACTGGTACAGAACTCATGTTCCCTCAGGACACCGGGCTGGTTAATCTTGCTCAGGGTTCTGGCGTTTCTCGCCTGTGCCTTCTTGGTAGCCGTGGCCTTGTGTGGACCTGTAGATGTTTCCTTGCAACCTCTAAGCAGAGGAGTCGTTCCTCCTAAACTTTCCATCCAAAATGACTCCAAGGCAAACGAGAGCTTTAGGATGTGGAAAGATCTGGTGGGTCTTCTTCCGGAACAGACCATGGAGAACATCGGGCTCGTCTGGAGGTGTGGAAGTGAGCATCAGGTGGTCGTGGCCTCTGCTGGTCTCCTGACATGCATCGCAGGAGTCTTCATGGCAGGACCTGTCAGGTGAAATATTTCGGCTCCTTTCTCATTCAGTCTTTGTTTACATTCATGTGTTTTGTGCGTTGGGTTTGTTTCAGCCATGTGCCTCACAGCTCAAATACATGAGCCTTGTTTATACTTTCGCTTGACTCTGATGTCGCCCTGCATTTTACATCACAATGACAAGACAACGTCAGTATTTGTACTATTACAGTGGTTTCTCCACAACAACTAGGATTCAAGCTATATTTTTATTTAATGCAGATGAATTAAATGAACAGCATTCTCTTTGTTATGAGCTGTAAGTCACATTACGATGATGTGTTGTTCCAGCCCTGGTGTTTTAGTTAGTTTTTTTGAATGTTCGCTGAGGAAGACTTCTCGCTTCATTTATTCATCCCTTGATTTTCTGTTTCAGGTTGAGGAGGATTGACGCTTTGGCATCTGTTTTGTGGTTCCTGGTGTTATGCTTCTACCTGGCTGAGAGTTACCTGAAAACGGACATCCCTGATTGGTTGGAAACGGTCAAGTTTGGCATCACTACTGCATGTTGTTTGGTGGGATTCGCTGCTGCCGTGGCAACACGCAAGTCAACGAATCAGAGATGAGCCGGAGGTCGCAGGTCAGAAACTGAACAGTGACACTAAGATGTTTAATAATACACTTTTGGGACATGTAGAATCGGGCGTTTGATGTTCAGGTTGGTACATTTCCTCCAAACTTAACAAGCACTCCAGTATTAACCTCTACGGCCTTTAAGACAACTTTAAGAGTTGATGTATGCCTTTAAATCATCAAACCCGTTCTGAATAATGAAGAGCATTGTCTGTGTGTTCAATCATTGCAATGGGAATAGATAAGTATTAGGAAAGTTTACTGAAAGTTTTTTTTGCCAGTTCCATAGCGTCCATGTTTTGATGTCATACTGTTAATTGTTACTGTACTAGCTGTAGCTAAAGCAAACACTACACAGTTCTAAAGACCTGTGAGAAGTTTTCCATGGTATCAGTCAGAATGCCACTATGGGAATATTTTAGTTTTTTCTTCATCTATACTGAACACCGAGCCCATGATCAACTGTAGTATTGAATTTACACCTGATATTCACGTAGCGTTTTATTGTACTCATGTGACTGTACCGACCTATACCTGCATATGAACTATACCAATAATACTGCATTGCTATAATATTTTCTTCTTTCAGATAAACTTTAGGAGGATCTCCTATTTTATAGCTGCAATCCATAACTTTTGTCTCTCTATCGCCACCTCTGTTCAAAACCTGAAACTGCAGGTTACATTACATGCATATGTCAAATGAAGCCAACCTGTAATTTCTGAGAAAATTACATGTATCAGGTCAACTTGCAAATCATTATTATAAGCTTATTGTTTCAAAGATCCGTTATGTACTCCCTCAATAATTGATTTAGATTTTTTTAACTAAAGAAAGTTATGGATTGTAGCTTTAAATAATTAACACTAAATACATTGCTGGCCACATTGGTTTTGATTACCTGCAAATGTTATTCCTGCACTGTTCTTACTATTAATGTTATACTTGAGTTAAAGCACTCAAAGTTCTCCTCATCTGTATGAGATGTAGTTTTACATCACGCTGGACTAAAAATGATGAAAAAGTGTTGAATTCTGTTTGGCATGTTGTAGGTTAAACCTCAGATCGTTTGTGTCAAACATTTGTGCCCCTTTACAGACTCTGAATTCTTGTGCTCAACTTGAATTTCAGGTTATAAAGTCTGTAGTAGCTCTTTGCCAGTTTGATTTCACAGAAAAATGAGCTAACCAAGTACTTTGCATAGTATATACTATGTTTAACATGTTATACTCCACTGTTAAATCCACTACACTAAACCTTATGCCCTTAAGTTTTAATATTACTAACCACACTAAATATCTGTTAAAATACAGCACACCTCACCGTGTAGAAGCTAAACCTAATGCAAGTCCTTTTTTGACTTTTGTTCACAAACACATTTATGATTATTTATATTATGGCAGAAGAATATTCCCTGTATTGTCTCTTTCATGTTGTTCATATTGTGAGTGTGATATCCTGTGAAAGAATGACTATAGATTGTATGTTTTTTAGTTTTGCATTACTGTAATTTTCATGTAGCATGTACCTAATCTGTGAAGTTTGTGTTTGCTGTGATCTGAGTGTTGATATGACATTTTTTTCTTCTTTCTGTTAATTAACAGAGAACTACAAACCTTTCCAACTCTGACAAACTGCAGGCTAAATGCTTTAAAGCTTTAAATATTTATAATTTTGTATTACCAAAAGGTACATCGTGCCTAAATGAACTAAACGTAATTATCTGAATATGCACTTAGTTACAGTTTTGTAATAGCTTGGTTAGCAGTAATTATTCGTAAGCAAGACGTTTCCTGGCACATTTTGAACGGATTGCTAATATTCTTATTCATGAATATCAATTAGTTTGATGTTTTTTTTGTAGTTCCCAGATGCTGTTTTAAGAGCTGGTAGATGGTAAATAATCATGTTTATCTCATGTTTACCTTAGAACTTACTTGGCTAACCTGCCAAAGATTATTTAGCACTGCACACTGTATTGTACTGAATATGATTTAATTCTTTTTATTCAGATTTACTGTAGTTTGTTTGACGGTCTCAAGTAATTGTGTTTTTTGAATGTGAGCTGAAAGTGAAGCTGAATTTTATACCGATGATTTATTGTGGTCGAGTTTGTTAAGGTCACGAATCGCAGATACTGTTGTATCAGGTTTGTGTCTGACTTTACCATCAATCCTTTGACAAAAACAAACACCATTATGATTCTGATACATCAGTCCCACTGATTCGTTTTTTTGCGATTTGGATTGACCACAAACAAATGTGAACGACACAACTGAATTTTAAGTGAAGTGAAACCGTTTCCATCCAGAATCATAAGCTTGGATCTGTATTAATATTGTTTTGGTTTATAAAGTTGTAAGGAAACTATCCCTGTGTTTTGCTTGAGTTTGTATTTGACATGTTTATTTAACCATGTTATTTAACTCCATTATAAAAATGAAATAAAATGCTGATAAAATGGGAACTGTGTGTTTGCTGTTTCTTTTGAAGCTACGGCTGTAAGTTTAGATTAACTTTTACCCTGTAATTTGTTTGGGATGAAAGCTGTCGTGCTTTAATATATAAAAAAACACAAAGAAATGTGTGTTTTCTGTACTGAGCAGTGGACGAATATTGATAAAACTCACAAATTTACTGCTATAAATTTTGTCAATTTAACATTGAGTGCAACATTCACATTACAGTCTGTATTAAATTAATCGTTCTATCACCAAGTCAAGTCTTTTATTTCAGTAATAAACTGAACGTTATCTGAGCCTTATTTATAGTTTGTTTGCATAAACCGTGATCAGATAGTTTCTCAATGAGCCTGTTTGCATCCTGCTTTCTTTCCTGTGCAGATTTTGTTAGAAATTCTAAGTAATTCTGCCATTCATTTTTCTTAGCTTAAGGCATGACCATACGTATCCAAATGTATCCAAAATAAGGACGCGTACGTATGAGATGCATAGAACTTTTTGACAGGTGAAAATCTGCTGATTTTTGTGGCCACAGGTTTAAGGCAAATCTAGTCAAGGCAAATCTGCTGTTATCTTTCACTTAAACATTTAACATTAACTCTGCCGTATTTAAAAAATGTTGAGGGACGTTTAACCCAGTTAAGTTAAACTCAGCACTGGAGCGGTTCTGCTCCTTGTGTGTTGCAGGTATCTGTCAGTTCTCCTGAGCTTTAGAACAGTAATCACTCATCTGTCTACACCTGCGTCTGAATCCTCTTTCTTCATCCTCAAACCTCCCTCAACCTGTCGCAGCTGCTCATCCGCCAACAAAGCCTCAGAACACGCGAGGCCGCACCCGGCAGAGCCTCTCTCTGGAAACGACCCCCTCCCTCGCAGGAGCAGGTGAGTGCATGTCTGATGCAGAACCGGGTGAGAGAAAACATACAAGTGATTTAAATGTAACATTTCACTTGCTGGGACACAAAAAGGAGTCATTCATTTATTTCACCGTTCGTTTTTGATTGGTTTGTTGCATCTGTTGTTATTCGCAATGCATAAATTGTCCATTTAGTGCAAACAAGTATAGAGTGGTGAATTTTATATTGACACCCACCTTGTTTAACAACTTTGATTGAATGCCATTAAAGAACACAATATACTGAGAAAAGGAATGCTACTAAATATTTGACATTAAAAACTCCACTTTACTTTTTGAGGTTGATCAGGTAAGGGTAGCGCTAGCAGAGAAGCCCAGGTGTTTCCAGGTGCTGTTTTGCAGAAGCAGTGCAGAGGTGCATGATGGGAAGGATACGGGTCACCGGCTGTAAGACTGAAGTATTTTGGCTCACTCTTCACCCCAGACTGTGCCGCACCTAGCCGGGGAATTTTAGTTCCCCAACAAAAAGTGAAACAAAGACTGTAACGTGTGACTGAGAAACAGTCTGTTAAGTGTCTCTGGTCGCCTGCATGTTAGCGGGAGTTTCCCAACACCGATGGGTTTTGAGTTACAGGAAGTTGCTCCTTTATGTTAGTTTATCTGTAATGCGATCCGTTTCATTTTATTAAGCTATTAGTGGATTTTGTTGCGTGTTTATTTTGAAATGTACTTGAATCAAAAATGTAACCATGGTAACCAAAAGTTGGATTTTGAAGCTCATGATAATGACATTCAATTTGTGTGTAAATCTCTGTTAGCATACCATGCTAATCTAAAGGGTTGCTTTAGAAGTTTGTCTTTCAGTTTTGGTTGTTTATAACGTCACAATTTGAGATTTCTTTACCATATCTGTACCATAACATTTATGTATTTTGCAGAGGAATATATTAAAATTCACCTTAAGCTGCATAACGTCTATTGGTTTTTAAAGCATCTGAAGCATAAACAAGTTTTTTGTTATTTTCAACCACAGGAAAGTTACAGATTACAATTTTAAAGGTTTTGCATGTTCCCTGTTAATGAAACGCAGGGTCTTTTGTGGCATCGCGCTGTATCTGTTAAGCTACAGAAACTTCTATAGCTTGTAATACGCGCTGTGTTTAAAGGCTTGGATCAGTGAGATGTTGGGAGTGGTGTTTAAATGATTGTTGTGAGACGATGGCAGAATGGTGGTTTGTTTCATGTTCAGATCTTCAGACGAGACCAGATGAGACGACACACTTTAACCTCCTTTAATCAGGTCCATCGGCCGGGCAGGTGTCTTTAAAGACCAAAACATATTGCTATTGACTTAAGCACCGATTCATATTCCACCCTGTTATAAGCCTCACATCTCTATACAAAGCTTGAATGATGTATATGTTTAGTAATGTCTTCCCTGTTTAATTCAACCAGTTCCCAGTCCAATGAGAGCTTACGTTGGACAGAAGTATCACTCATCTCCCTGCCTGCTCTTCATCACTCATCCACAGAACAGTCTTGAAGAAGCTACGCTCAGAAACCTCCACCCATCTGCTCTGTAATGTTAATGGCCTGTCATGCCGACAGCTGTGTTGGCCTCATATGAAGACATTCCTGAAATAACAGCATAAACGTGTTAAATGATTCCTCTTTAGGGTCTGAGTGTTTTTTATTTAACAGTTGCTTTAGTATTTCAGTTCATTTTTTCTGGAACTTACTTATAATTCCAGGTTTCCAGTTAAGCGTTACAAACAAAACACAGCTGTCGTTTTAATGATATGCAAACTCACAGTCATTAAAAATCGTGTTTATTAACGGTGTCTTTTTAAGATGCAATTAGGAACTTTCGCCCCTCTAGCGCCACCTCTGTTTACAACATAAAATTGCAAGTTACACATACATTGAAGTCAGATGGAATCAATCTGGTGCTGAGACTGCAGGTCAAGCCTCAGAGGTCAAAGTCACCTGCAGTGTGCACTGGTCAGTTCTCTATGTGCTCCGGGCAAAAGGTTCTCTCACAGAACCGTTCTCCTGTGAAAAGATCTTGTTTGTATTTTTAAACACTGGGTGTGTTTGAGTGTGTGTGTGTGTTTAATAAAACAGGTGAATGTTGGTGTACGTGTGTTCTTTTTGTTTACACTATTTTATCAGAGGATAAAATCATGTCACATTATCATAATGATGTACGTTTGGGTGCAATGTTTGTGCTGATCTGTGTAAGTGATCATCCATGTGACACTTAACGCTCAACATTGTGTTTTTAACTCAGTCCCTTGACTTCACTTGTTCCTCAGGAGGAAAACAGGAAAACACTGATATTTTATTTCAATGAAACATGCAAATGTATGCAAAGTTGAATATATTAATATAACAGCCATATTTTTAAATATTCCTTCCTTTTTGTTACTAGCATCCATTAAATTCCATGGAAGATCTGTGGACATTAAATTAATGTAAAGTTTTAGGCATTTCATTTTACAATAATACAGACCCTAATACAGTGTTTCATTCATGTTACTGGACATGTTTTTTGTTTATTAAAAGGCTTGATTGCTTAGTGAACATAAAATCAGTTTTAAAACTGTGATGGTTATTCAAATCTGTTTTATTAATCTTCTATATTATGTGTGATTTTGGTGAAAATATGAATGAAAATAAACATCCTCTCTATCACGTTTTTCTGTGTAAATTATTTTGTGATGTACTTTTACAATATAAACGCAGTTGTTTCTGCATTACTGTGATACGTCTTTCATAATGTGTCTTATTGTAGACTTTCACAACGATCTGAAATTTAAATTTAGGTTTTTTATATTTGATTACGTTTCAACATTAAATTATTCTGGTTATTGCAATGGATTCATTTGAACACATTCAGGTGTAATTTCTAACACAATAGACCTGCGAGTGAATTTTGAAAAGCACGCTGGAAGTTTCAACGTTTATCTTTCTCCATCACTGACTCAGTGTCGACAGTGTGTCTCCCAAGGGTTTGTGATAATAATCTCAGTTTTGTGTCTCCCAACATTGTGTTATTTAGATCCAAGTGTTGCCGTTTGTGTGACAGATACTCAATGTCCATTTCTCTAGAAACAGAAAACATGATTTGAATAACAAAGCAGTTATTTTGCACTCTGTTATAATAATGGAGATTAATCTCTAAAAAATCATCTACAGGAGATAGAGTCTATTTACATAAAAGACAACCCAAGGGTTAATAAGCAAACTTTAAGAGAACTCAGAAGGCATTATTTGTGCTGTACCTGCCAGTGTGTTTGTCTGCACACATAAGTCTTATGCATCAGGGATGAAAACTAGCTGAGTGGGAAATTCCTGCAAGAGACAAGTTAATGCCTGTATCTCACTTTAAGAATGTTTTATTTTATCTTATGACAATCATTCTGGCTTGGAACATATTTTCTTGTGCTCAATTTAATATGCTTTAAAAACCATTAAAACAAACATTGTTGTATTATATTAAGTTTGCCATATAAAAAATAACTTTGCACAAGAATCGTGTCCCTAAGAAAAGTTTGTGTCTGTGTTCAAATGTAATTATTGTATAAACATTTGCAGACTTAATAATACCCAGGTTTTGCACATGCATTAATATACAACCAGATACATTTGATACTTTAAATTGTGTTAAAATCTATTTAAATGATCATATCATCATATCAATGCAACAGCAGCTGGTTGTGTTGGTGGATTTAAAATCTTTAGGTTTCATTCATTTTGCCGCTAAACTCTCAAATACTGTCTGTCACAGAAAAACATCAAACGGCTGGTTATTGTAAGGAATAAAAACCAGACAAAACACACCAGCGACCCTCTTTCAAGTTAAACGTGCGAACTTTTGACCCGGATTTCAGTCACTCGTGGGAAAGTAAGATGGGAGGGAGGACACGGAGGTGGAGACTATAGTAAACCTGTTGCGCACCTGGGCAACTTCATCTTATCTCGTGTGAAGTGCGGAACACGGTCCTGGATCTGTTTGGATTCATCCATATCAGGAGGGATTTTCAGCTAAGAGTATGGAGAGCCGTGCGGGATCTGGAGCCCTTGAGTCGGACCCGGTGCGGGTTAAGAGTCCCGGTGGCGAACGCACCGCGGAAGCCGGTGGAGATGGAAGTTTTACGCACGAGAAACCACCTTATTCGTACGTGGCCCTCATCGCAATGGCCATCAAAGAAAGCGAGGACGGAAAGCTAACCTTAAATGACATTTACAGCTTCATTGTCACCAAGTTTCCATATTACGAGAGGAACAAAAAGGGCTGGCAGAACAGCATTAGACACAACCTGAGCCTGAACGAGTGTTTCGTGAAGGTGCCCCGGGAGAGCGGCGGGGAGAGGAAGGGGAATTTCTGGACGCTGGATCCTGCATACGACAACATGTTTGATAAAGGAAACTACCGGCGCAGGAGGCGGGTCAAGAGACCCGGACGGCCACCCGCCTTGCCGTACGCACCGGCAGCCCCGGGGTTTAACTTCACCGACTCTTACTGCCTGCAACAGGAGCCCGTTTACTGGCAAACCCCGTTTGTGAGCAGCAGCGCCTGGAGTCAGCACCACCACCAGCCCAGCTCTCCAAAACAGCTTCCCAACTTCCAGCACCTGCAGCCCATGCTCGCGAACACACGGCCCAGGTCCCCAAACAATTACGCCAACTCTCCCGTGAGTTATTACCACGGGCATCCTCACCTTCACCCGTCCTTCATCTCGTACCACCGGCACCCCAATGCCCTGATGCCCCTGAGCGCGCGCACGTACACGGGCGTGACCCCGCTGGTGAGTCCGGGCGGAAGTTCCGTCTCATCCTGCAGTTTTTCGCAGCATCAAAGCGGCCGTGCGGAAGTGGCGCTTTTTCCCTTTGACTGATGGACATTATGTTTAATGCATTTATACTGTTTAATGCATTTATACTGTTTAATGCATTTATACTGCATTTTTACTGTTTAATGCATTTATACTGTTTAATGCATTTATACGGTTTAATGCATTTATACTGTTTAGTGCATTTTTACGGTTTAATGCATTTATACTGCATTTATACTGTTTAATGCATTTGTAATGTTTAATGCATTTATACTGCATTTTTACTGTTTAATGCATTTATACTGTTTAATGCATTTATACTGCATTTTTACTGTTTAATGCATTTTTACTGTTTAATGCATTTATACTGTTTAATGCATTTGTAATGTTTAATGCATTTGTAATGTTTAATGCATATTTGTCTTACTGATGTTCTGTGGACATGCTTAGCGTTCCGTTCTGTTGTTTGTTTTATTTAAGAGTTTGATATTTCTGGGAAAACACACGTAAGCGGAGAAGTTTTTTATATAGTTTAATGATCGCAACGTAGAAATCGACATGTTTTATGTGACCTTTCAATAGAAACACTTGAAAAGCAAAGTAATGGTTTATTTTCTGAAATGTTATGTTCAAAAGAAGCATAATGCTGTTACAATGTATTTAAATCTTTATTTTGGCGTGTTGTATTTGCTAAGGACAGAAATTAAGTTCTTTAAACTGGTTTCAAACAAGTTTAGAAGAATTCTTTAAACATTCAGATATGTGTTTTCTTTAAAAGTTTCATATATTGAAGGGACGTTTGATGTTTGTATTCCTGGAGATATTTTTATATGCAGATGTTCACAACTTTTCTAGTTTTTGTTCTTAAACATTTTCATAACTGGTGACACAGTTCCCTCATTTGTTTGAGACTTAAAATAAAAAACTTTTTTTATTGTGGCATAAGAGCAAACTAATAATCTAAAAAAACTCATATTGATTAATTAATAACAATAATTGATAACAATAATAACAATATAATAATTAATAACAATTAATTGATAACAATATTGAAATAATATTGAAATGATAAATACAAGACCACGTTTATTTTACTAGTTCAATGGCGCCCCCTTGTGACTAGTGATGTATTTACAGTAAAAGCTGTTAAGATATTTCTTTTTTTCCCAGTACTGTTCTGCGTTTGTATTTTTATTCATTGCTGGTCAATAATTTTCCATTAAAATATATATTATAAACAAAATATGAATTCACATTCCATTGAAATATGAAGGTCATCTTTCCTTAACTTAGTTTCTCTGAAGCCATTCAAAAGAGAAATTGTAGTAAAATGGGATTTTTGTCCTTCTTTCATGTGTTTAAACTGATATTTTCCCACTAACCCCAAATTCACTTTGTCACATGATGTGCACAATACTGACCACAGCCTAAACCAGTTGTTTACCCCCCTGAAGTGCCCTTAAATCTAATGTCATCATTTCATACCATTAAATCAGTCATTTAAACACAAGCTGTTGTCTCAAAAAAAGGAGATCAAATGAAGTGAAAGACAGGATGCCAAAATCCCTGGGACAAAAAGGCTCTAAAATTGTTGCCATGGTGAGGAAGGCTGAAATTTGAACAGCTAAAACTTAAAGCAAAATTTATGCTTGCTGGGGTTTATAAATTCTTGACTGTTTCCATACATTTATGGATTTATCTACATAGTGTTACAAAACACATTATTACACAAATTTGTCATCGGTTTGTTAGCAAAGATATTAGAATCTGAGCTTAAAGGCTTGAATTTGGTAGATCTTAGTGACACAGAGAAACACACAGACGTTGTTGACACGTTTGCACATTTAGTGACTTGTGTGCAATGCAACTTTTACACCGTAATCTTAACAGCAGAGTCAAGATTTCCACGCATGGCGTTTTAATGCATTTTCATCGCTATTTTTCATAATTCAATGGACTTCAATGACATTGCATGAGTTTGGTTTTTCCCATCACCTCGTGTAACTTCCCTGCAGTGGTCGGGTGTCTAGCAGACTGCTGCACTTCGCCCTGCAGTGACTGGTGGGCTGGCTGGGGGTGGGTGGATGCGGTCACAGGGGTCTTTGACTTTATTTGACTGTGAGTTTCTGTTCTGCATATACACTTCCTGTTTTCACAAGCTGTGAGCTGCTCAATGGTGGCATGCATTTTAAAAGCCTGCTATCCTCATGGCACCACAAGCTGTTTTATAAAGCAAAGCGATGAACTATAAATGTATATGTTTATTACACACAGTTGCAGATTCTGCGTCCAACTGTGTTGAGATGAGGCGGCCAAAGATAGTGTGAGATTATAAGCCCCCCAGCTAGAGATTTTACATTGTAAGAACGTTTTTCTAACCTTTACATTTAAGTATCACATATAAAAACGCTGTTTGAAAGTCCTAAACGTTTAGTTTATGAAGACGTTGCATTAAAACTAATGCTTGTTTTATTACTGTAAAGTTTTACCAAAACATTTCACTAACGTTTTGATATAAGCACTACTGTATAGGAAAACATTCCCTCTTAGTTAGGCAACACAATATAGAAAATAAGACATTTTATATAAATGCATTTGAGATCATTCCCATCACAGTGTTGCAGTAAAACAACAGAGTCCACTGAGAGCAGGCAGCTTCATTTTCTTGAATGGCTGTTGATGTGCAGCGACTTCCCCATGAGGCCATTATCGTAACTCTCTGACAGGATCCAACATTACAGCTTCCTTCACTCACAGCAGAAGACAAATCTGTCCAGTTTCATTTCAATATGAGGAAATAAAACACAGCATTTACGCAGCAATAAACTGCGTCGTATTGATTTTTAACGCATTTGATCATCGCAGTCGCACTTTTATTAACGAGTATCAAAACGAAGCATGTAAAAAACGAGTCAAAAATGACCTAGACGGCCATATGCATGCAAATGGGAAGCATTTAGTAAACACTGCAACCATTACAGGATAGTTAAAGACGGAAACATTTGCAATAAGGCAAGTTTTCAGTCGCATCTAGCGTGACACGCGTGGAAACGTTTCGGAAGACGCCGATGCGCCGCTTAGGGACCATCGATATTGTTTCACATCGTTGCGAAAAACGCAAACCTTTGCTACGTGTTCACGAAATTAAAACTAAAATAATCATTTTTTACGTCATATGACGCCAGATCAACCGAGACCGTAAATGTGACTGTGAATTGGGAACAGTGGTATATTTTTCTAACATTAACCAAAAGGCCTATCATCTCCTACCAACCCACTGTGGCATATTGTCTGCATATGGATTATGAATCAGCGGTATAATAATAATTAATAATCCAGAAGAAAACGAGACAAATAAAGCGGGACTAGTGGGAGGAGGAGATAGAGAAAGAGGAAGAGAGTATGTGAGAAACCGCACAACAATGTCGACGGTCCCTACGAGTTAGTAACCCACGGTGTGCGGCGCGCAGTGCAGACAGACACTTTAACGCCTCCAGTCAGAGGATTATCAAACCAAAATAACCGGATCGTTTAAACACCGGCTTCTACCTCAGTGGGCAAAATTTACACGACACTTACACGACAGGAAGAGATACGTTTTCAATGTCAAAGTAAAGGAGCGACGCCGAAGACGATGACCCAATGAATCGAAGAACCGGCGACGCTTAAAGGCAAGTTCACGCTGAGACGTTTGTCGTATTTTCTCCGTGACAAGATTGTGAAACGTGCAATGAGGGTAATTCGTGATGCATTGCGTGGAAAGCATCATTGACACCTGCAGGTTTAAACGCATCGTGATGAAAAGAGGCATTTTTCGCCCGTGCGAGTTTGTTGCACCATGCATACGTGCACGATGTCGACATAGCTGAAAATATAGAGTAACATTTTGCGTTATGAAATGGTGATACGAGATGATGTGCGCCACGTTTCTCGATGTTGGCCCTCTGGCCGGCTTTGTAACCCTAGACTGTAGAACAATTTATGAGACATATGCTTATGTTATGTTATATATATTGTAACAGCCCATGTCTTTAACGCTATATGTATATAATATTATATAGCTGTACGCATATGATAGCATATACCACGTGAATGAAGTAACACATAAACAACTGCATGAGGATAGCTGATGTTTACCACTGCATGCATTTAAATGTTTGATGTAAATGTATTATTTTCTTAGTGATAATGTAAAACAGGACCAGCTGTGCAGAAATAAATATGCTGTCTGCCTTTTAAGAGATGCAACCATTGATATTTATTTGTTTTCATTTTGGTTTATCCCCTAGAGTGTAACTGCTCCCTTTGCTCAATTCATTTGGGTTGCTGCAAACCATGATTAAATGAAACTGTGGTGCACACTTACAAGCAAGTGGTCTTATTAGGTGGCATAAGTCAGACTATCTCTCCTCTCGCTGAATATTAACCGAGAGTCAACTGAGGTCACTCCCTGCCTCTGTGTGGCCACTAAATGCTGTGTTCAGATGTGTGTTAAAGTGTGTGTGTGTGTGTTCAGGAACGGCCTCGGCTGTAGATGAGTTTCCGGCATCATGCCGCCGGGGGTGTACGGCATGCAGGATGTTTGGGAGAGAGAGGGTCGGCACCAGGTCACCATGGAGTTTCTCCTTCCCACCGGGATTTACCTCAGCTTTCCCGTTGCATGTAGTGACACCATCAGTGCTGTCAAGAAGGTAAGAAGACTCATCGGTCGCATGTAAACATGCGCATGGGTAGTTTGCAGAAATGGCTCTTGGGTGGATGTAACAAACAGTTACTTTTAATGCTAACTGTAGTTGATAATAACGTGGATATCGATACTTGTTTATATGCAACATTGTAGGTTAAACTATATTTGAATGTTTAAGGAGAAGTGTTTTGTATACGCTGGGACTAGCAGGGCTGTTGTCATGGGGCAACAACTTTATCCAGGACCCTGCGATGATGGAAGCCTAAAAGGTTTTCTCTATATATAAATAAGGATCCGTTAATATTAGTTGTGCTGGGAATGCTGGTTCAGGCTGGTTTAAGCTGGTTAGTTGTCAGCATTGCATCATAGTTGGTCAGCCAGGATGGTGAAACTGATTAACCAATGCACTCTTGCAGGTTTAGCTAGTTAAATGCCTGGCAGTACCAAAAGCATTCAAAACACAAGCTTGTGAACATTTTTTTCAGCCGGTTTGTAGATGTCGTACCACAGCGGTGGAGCGATTGTTTAAACATAGCGGTGAAACGCATTATTTTTAAAAAACGTTGCGAGATGTTTTAACACCTTGATGTGTGACTTAGATGCTGTGGAAGAACGCTAAGAGTGAACCTCTCTTCAGCGCGCTGAGTGACCCCGATGCCTACGTCTTCACCTGCATCAACATGACCGCAGAGAGGGAGGAGCTAGAAGATGAGGGGCGTCGTCTGTGTGACGTCCGGCCCTTCATGCCAATCCTCAGGCTGGTGGCCCGGGAAGGAGACCGAGTGGAGAAGCTCATCAACACCCAGATCAGTCTGGTCATAGGAAAAGGTCCGTTTCACCCTGCAGGTCTCCGAAGGTGTCCAGCCTGATCGCAATACAAGCTGCTTTTCTGTTCTTCATTCTGCAGTGAAGTGATGTCGCATTGGCAGCTGTGCAGCTGTGTTTTTTTTTAACGAAGGGTTTATTTGCATTATAGTTAATTAGAAATGCACACATGAGGTTAAGATAACTAAAGATGTGCCTCTAAGACTTCCTAGTTCTTTAATTGACCAAGTCAATATCATCAGGCTCTGTGGCTGCATGGCATTTGATCAAATTAACACTTTTGTTTAATTGTTTGTCTGCTTAATCGCGCACTAGATGAATGTTTTTCACTGTCGTGTCACGTCCCGCTGTTTTACAGCTTCTCGTGCCATGAGAGGTTTTACACTCAAATTTAAAGACGTTTAAGTTTTAATAATGCGTCTTAAGACCCCTGCATTCTGTTTTATTGCCCTGTGCTGCTCTTAGCAGTTTTTTAATGCGAGATTGGCTCCTTTATGAACGGCCCCTTAGGGAATATGTTTCTTACCGCTTCAGTTTTTTGTTCCCTGACTGAAGGGTTTGTGAGGCGCTTTTCTTTGTAAAGCCAACAGTTTGAATCTTACTTTTTGAATTGAACTTTAGTGTTAAAGTTCTTAGAGAATGTGTGATATGTTGGCTTTTGTCCTAGTTATTTGTGATTCAATCAAAAATTCCAGCTAACAATTTTAAATTGTTAAACAATTTTAGCAATTTTATTTCTCTAATTTTTCTATTAAGAAAAACATTGAAGTTATTTTCTTGTTATTAAGTTCTAAAGAATGTTTAAAAGGTCCAGGTGTTTAGACGTTGTATTCGGTAATGTTTTTAAAACGTTCCACTAACAGCTTAAGAATAGCAGAATGTTTTTTGTTGTGTAAAAAACAAAAATGCTAATGTTGCAAGATTGTTTTTTGATAACTTTGCAGAATGTTCTAAGAATGTTCCCTGTTTTGTAGGAACGTAAATGCTATTTTAGCGCTGTGTTAGCGCGGTCACGTTTATAAACCTTCTCTCCATCAGGTCATCATGAGTTTGACTCTCAGAAGAATCACGAAGTAAACGAATTCCGAGCCAAAATGCGGATGTTCTGCGAAGAGCGCGCTCAGGAGCGTCAGATGTTACCGTGGCAACGGTGGATGGAGTACAACTTCCCGTGTGAGCTGGAGCCCTGCTCGACAGTGGCACATTCTAAGAAATCCCACAGTGTTAAAAAGATCTTGGTCAACGTCAAATTTGAAGGCAGCGAGGTGAGAGCGCCGTTTTGTTTCGTAACTTAGTTTTACAGTATAATTCAGCGCACCGCACAAAGCATCACTCCTTGTGCTGCCAACTTGAGCGTGCTTTGTCGTTATCTAGCCGCAAAACATGTGAGTCTAAATTTAGCCTGGCATATTTTCTGCCTTTTATATCACAAATCATAACAGTCAGGACACATGCGCACGGTGATGATGTCACTAAACAGCATCTGCAGGCACACATGGGCCGCCGTGACCCAGTTTTCCAAAGCGAGGCTTTCATAGTATTTATATGTTCTGTGTTGTCTGTCAGTCCCCCACCCACTCAACATGAATGTCATGTACTTGTGTACCTCAACCATGTCAAGAGAAAAAACTCCAGCAGCGCTTGTTTTCATAATACGTGACATGGATCAAAAGCTGAACTCTGGTTGCAGAGAAAAACAATCACTTTATGAGTAATTCATCGTATTATTGTGAGTGTTCTGCTGGTGTTTGTGAGGGTGACTTCTTCATTTTTAGTATCACTAGATCAGGGTTTCCCCAACTTTATAAAACTATAAACCCTTATTTTAATCTTAAACTGTTTGGGGACCCTAGTGAAGTCACTGTTACCATGGAAACAGTGGCCACCCACTTGCATAAAGCGTTTAAATTCTATCATGTGTTTTCAGAAAGTTTCTAAAAGACTTAGCCGTGTTATATTTTTCCATTGTTGTATTATATTGTATTGCCTTTTCAAAATCAGATTTATAATTTTTTTAATAAATGTATGCTTTACGTTCTTAGGAGACCTTCGTTCTCCAGCAAGACCCTCAGGATCTACCCATTGTTCTACAACGAAACGCCCTGAGAAAGAAATCCACAGTATTCCGATTGGCAAAGCAGGACAAGCCAGAGGATTATACCCTGCAAGTTAATGGAAGACTGGAATTCATTTACGGAAAATATCCGCTTTGCCAGTTCAAAGTAAGTCCCTGAGAATCAAGAAAACATCTTCACTTTTTATTTTATATATTAGAGCTCCAGAGTTTCAGACTCTGAAAACCAGCTGTCTACACAAATCCAGTTTTCCTTGGCCTTCGCTTCTTATAGTTCGTCTTATTGTTTGGCTAGTTCTTATATTCCACTTTGCTGCAAGCTAAAGTTTTTCAAACTTCTCAGAGGCCTTGATTTGCAGACGGGCAGTTGTTGATTTAGAAACCAGCAGTACCTGCAGAGATGAGTCATACATCTCCACCAGCCTTCAAAACATCAGCTACGATGAGGGTAATACGATTTCTGCTGCATTACTGTAGCTAAATGAACAGACCGCAGGGTCTGATGATCACTCCAGGAGTTCTGGATCTGCTCTGGGTCTGTACTCTGTTTTGAAAAGCAGGAACTGATAAAAACAGGGGTACCTCACCGGCGATCGTTTCCGCCCCTCGCTGTTTATCTGTGATTCGAAGAAATTATTACCGAAAAGGTCACGAGGGTTGTGATGTACCCTCTTCACTCCGTTCGCTGAAGTGAAGTGTGTGTTTTGTTGATTTGTAAATTGTGTGTAAAAAATGCAAGGTCCATTTGGGCCGGATTTGAACCTGAATTTTGCCTTTGAGCATCACGGCTCATTGTGTCAACCGCAACTCAACAGCTAAATATTTCTCTGTTTCTGTTTCCCAGTATATCTTCTCCTGTTTGCACGGAGGTCTTACTCCACATCTCACTATGGTTCATCATTCTGTCATCATCAAGTACCAGGAAGAACAAGGTGGTCTCAGTAATCAGGTGTCCAGAAACCGGTCTCAGTCCAAACCCCCCCCCTTGCCTCTGAAACGGGTGAGAAAACAGAACACCATCTGTTATTAAACGTAGGGTAGGCGATTTTAGCTAGCAATTTGCTAGCAATAGCAATGTAGCTTTGAAAGCATAAGATCTCACTCTTCATTTAGAATGATTTCCAAAACCACGCCTCCTCCTTCTTAACCCAGTACATTAATAGTAATAAAACAAAAACAAGCAGTAAAACATTTTATAGTGTGTGTGTGTGTCTATACACAAACATACATATAAACATGACTGTCTGTGGCTGTACCAGACGTTTTAGTATACCAATGGGCACTGTGGCAAATTTAGTGCTGGGTTACCTTTGTAACATTAGATTCATGTTAGTTTCTTGTATTTGGTTTTGTTTTCTGTGTAACTGGAGAGCGCACTCACATACACAGACGTGGTTCAACACCTGCTTCGTAGCTTGAAACGAAAACGCAGCCAAACAAAAAGGGTAAAAAAAGTTTTGGACTTTAGGCTACAAATAACTGAACTCCATTTTCTCTACAGCAAAACACATCATCGCTGTGGTTCATTCAGGAGCCGTTCTACATTCAACTGTTACAGGGCAGCCGCGTGAATGCAGACGAAGGCATGAAGGTTGGTGTGTTTGTTTGTTTGTCTGCTTGTGTGTGTTGCTAGTAGGATGCAGCTACTGCATTTTGTTTAGCGTCTCAACTGCGGCAGGTTGTGAGGGGTGAAATCATGAACGCTGTGGTCATGTGACCCTGACCGCATATTTCCCATAATTCATCAGAAGCGGTTAAGTGAAACATCAAAACAGGAAGTGGGGAGTGACTATCTGGCTTCTCTTGGGCCTAGATTCTTAGAAAAGGCCAGCTCTGTTGTTTTTGTTCACCACTTGCATCAGTTTTTGTGACAAAGGCAAACTGTCATTGGATGAGGTGATTCTATTAAAAAAACATGAGAAACTTATGCTAACTCAAACAGGTTATTTCATTTCCCTTGATTCATTTTGAATCTATGTGATGACATGACAAAGCATTTTATTGTGCAAAACATTAATAATTTTAGACTTGCACAAATGTTTGCTTTGTTCACAAAACAAACCGTTAAAACATAATTTCTGGCTGTTAACTTCGCAACGTCGGTATAAACAGTCACGCTATTTTGGGTTATTTTCAAATTAACGTGTGACTTCTCTAATCCTGAGGAGAAATTATATGCTATATATTCTACTATTGTTAATTATATTTATACACACATCTGTATACATAAATATGATGTTGGGATTATGTTTGGAGAGGAGAAATAGATGAACTTTTTAAACCCAAACCTTACAGCACTTGTGACAACTTTCTCATGGGACGACTGTCCCCCCGGTTTCCCACCAAACGCTCATTCACTTCCTCATTCTTCACATTCATTCATGCGTTTTTTCAGACAATTGAAGTTCCTTCAAAAACTGTATTGTCTAAGCATTATTTGTTTTTAATGGCTGACAGAAATACTGAAATGATTCTGTGTCTCTCAGCTGGTGGTTCAGGCGGGTCTTTTCCATGGCAGCGAGCTTCTTTGTAAGGTGGTGACCAGCAGCGAGGTGAGCGTTTGTTCTGACCCAGTTTGGGACCAGAAACTGGTGTTCGACATAAACGTGAGCGACCTGCCCCGCATGAGCCGGCTCTGTTTCGCCCTCTATGGTGTCATTGAGAAGACAAAGAAGCGGCCCACCAAAAAGAAGAACAAACGAGCGGTACGTTTTGACTCATTTAGCAACCAACAGACAGACAGGCAGACAGACAGACAGGCAGACAGACAGACAGACTGAAGAGAGACAGACACTGAATGAAAATAAATGATGCACTTGTGGCGTTTTGTACACACGACTGCTCAAAACATTCAAAGACAATGTTGTTTCAAGTCACTGAACAGTCTCAGAATGTTGGCTAACATTCTCTAAACATTCTCTGTAACATATATCAAAAACATTAATAGAGTAACGTTAGTAGAACGTTTTTTTATTTGTATATCACGCATCAAAACACTACTCTTAAGCTGTTAGCAGAATGTTTAAAAAACAGTACAAAACAGATATTTGAATAATGTTTTGTATACACTTAACAATTGAACCTTTGTAAAACATTTAAAGTTTTTGTTATTAAATGGAAATGTTAGGAGTGTGTACACCTCACAACGTAAAATCGTTAGCTGAGCAAAGTCTCAGTTTGTGGAAAAAAAGAGTGAAGTTGTGTAAGTTTACAGCCGGGTCAAAAATAAGATGCAATACTTGTGTTTATGCAATTTTTTAATTATGCAATACATACTGTGTTTGTTTAAACAGGAATAAATGATACCTCAAGATGAATTTGGTAACATATGAAACAAAAACTAAGACAAGATAAAGCCACAAAATCTCTGGTATAAGGAACACGTTTTGGTTTAGTGTTGATGAGAGAAGACTTAAGAAAGAATGGTTAGCCAACACTGGTTTAGATGACATTGTGTTTGTCTGTGAGATGGAAAGTTTAAACATTATCATTAGTGTTTTATACACACAGTGACATGATGCAATATACAAAGTCTCATAACAGGATGCTGTGGTCCATTGCTTTCTTAATGTGACTAAATGTTAGGAAGAAACGGCTAATTCAAGTCAAATCAGAACTCGCCAGCACACATCAGAAGTCTGCTGTGTAGCGTGCAGCGAGTCTTAACTGAACCCACAGTGTTGAAATTCCCAGGTGTCAAAGTGTGTGTGTGTTTCTGGTGGGCTGTTGTGGCTCATCGCCAACACACACACACTTCTGCTTTCAGTCTTACTTCTCTTTCACTCAACCAGAAGTGTCCACAAGTGTTAGATGAGAATAAGAAACGCCCGTGTCTGCTTATGTTGTTCTTGAATTGGTTTGACCGATGGCCTTATAAGACAAACTTTGTGTCTTTTATGTTGAAGTGTGTGTGTGTGTGTGTGTGTGTGTGTGTTGTTTTTGTTGGTCCCCACAAGGATGGTAAAAGTCTCACACACCTATATTCTCCACGAAGGAAATTGATTACTAAACAAACAAAATGATGCTTTCCTGTGATGGTTTCTGGGTAGAATGTACAGTTTGTACAGTATAAAGTCATTATGTCTGGAAAGTCCCAACAAAGAATAGAAACATAGCATTTGCATGTGTGTGTATGTGTTGTGTATATATGTCTGTTTCTATTTACAGTATAATGTTTAACTAGCCAGTATTACCTGGACTGTTTACAGTCTTTTGACTTTTTCAATTACTGCTCATATTTTAAAGCGACATTTGGTATTCGATATACCTCTCCCACACATAAAAAATAACTTATGTAAAGTGTAATGTCAGTAAGCCTTCAAATAAACCTTCTCTCCACAGGACTGTCCTTTGGCCTGGGTGAACACAATGGTGTTTGACTACAAGGACCAGCTAAAGACGGGAGAATTTTCCCTGTCCACTTGGCCTTCGGTTCCAGGTACCGAAACCATCATTCAGAGACAAATGGCTTAAAATCAGGGATCTCCCTTTGGGTTTAAATGGGTCGGTCTATTTATTTTCAGATGATAAGGGTGACCTGTTGAATCCTATGGGTACTGTGGAGAAAAACCCAAATATCGACAGCACTGCTGGTCTCCTGATTCGCTTTCCCAACATTAGGCCACACCCCCTGTATTATCCACCAATCGAAAAGGTGCTTTTTCTGTGGTTTGCTTAATGCTTCTTGTAATCTCTTACACAATTCATTTATGTTTCTAAAAATGGTTTGTGGTTGATTTTAGACATTCACACGCTCATAAATGCATCTAATGTTATTGTGTTAATGTTCTTATCATTTTCAGCTAAATGAACTTAGTCTTAACGGTGAAAAAGTTGTTGCTACAAAAGAAGAGGTGAGACATAACCATTGGACATGCAGTAAAATAATTATAACTAATATATTTAATTACAATTAGATGGTTATCTTTGCATAATGGGCCTGTATTTATTTAATTTTAAAGAGTTGATTATAATGTTATTCTGCTTGTAATTCTGTTTTCTCTTATCTCAGCACACAAAACTAAAAGAGATTGTCGACAATAAAAACTACACTGAGTTTTTTGAGGACGAGAAGGAACTTTTGTGGAAGCTACGAGCAGAAGTGAGGCAGCATTACCCGGAGAGTCTCTCCAAACTTCTGCTGATCACGAAGTGGAATAAACACGAGGACGTGGCTCAGGTAAGATCTGAGACCGGATGATAGGACTGCATTTGTTCCTCACAGAAGATACGTGACCATTTT
>JBAJNP010001211.1:12942-66402 GCA_036877545.1 Yasuhikotakia modesta
TATAATTTTTACCTTGTTCTAGTTCAAGTTCAATTTATTTATAGAGCTTTTCACAATGGTACATTGTCACAAAGCAGCTGTACAATCATAAGCAAAATAGCAATAGATGTTTAAAGTAAACTTGAAATGAAACAACTGTAAAGTAAACAGATTTAAATAAGAAAAAGACAGAACACATTAATAAACATACAATCATGGACAGACAGAATATGATGAAAAGTAACAGATAAACAAACATATATGTTACTAAAGAACAGATAGTGAGGGTGGTGGCTATGCTAGTGTCAGCAGAATCCCGTTAAGCAAGCCAACAGGGTGGCAAGGAAACAAAATTCCATAGAATGTACGAATAGAGAAAAAACCTTGTGAGAAACCAGGCTGGTCAGGGAGGGCCAGTTCTTCTCTGGCAAGTTAAAGCTGCAGTCTGTAACCTATATTATGATTGGTTAAGTAGCATAAGTAGCATAGTTTGTTGCTCCTCTGACATAAATTTCAGCGATTTTCTAATTTCCTCCAGCTCATCCTCAATCTGCTGTTGTATTTCTTCTGTGGCATGTTGATTTGTTTTTTCGTCTTGTTTATTTAGTTATTTTTTTAATTTATGCAAATGAATGCAGTTTGACTTAATTATTAACACTTAGTTCCCATTCAGGAACTCAATGCAATGGGAATGCTACCAGCATTTATGCACTCTGAACTGGTGTGTCACTGATTACGAGGCGTGACATCACAGACGAGCTGACGTCATAACCAGGAAGCTATAAAGGCACGTGCGTTGCGCTGCTCGGGTTAGCATCTTTCATTCAGCAAAGCACTCTATGTCTAATTGTCTGTCGATTGTTTGTCTTTCCATGTATTTAGACCAGGGAGGGAAAGCGTTTATGTTAGAATGCCACTGGCTAAGTAAAAGACAAAGAGTTTTTCAGAACGTGTGATACACACGCTCTATGTATTGTTTGCTTAGGAGCGTAGCACGCGTACAGTCACAAGTTATGGACAGGGTCTTCCTCCCAGGAGGCCCGCAAGCAAGATGAGGCACTTCTGAACACCAGCATTCAGAGGGGTCCCCCCCACCCTGGTGGTCCCAGTGCAGGCTCTGGTCTGGGAACAAGAAGTGGTTTCTTCTTGAAGGAAGGAGGCCATCAAGGTGGTCCCTCCTCAGCTGAGGCAAACAGGGTTCTACAGCCGCTATTTTATTACTTACCAATGGGCGATACTTACCAATACAGTTCTTCCATTGGCTTCCATTGCTCTCTCCCCCCGCACTTTCATCAAATGTGTGGATGAAGCCCTGGCACCTTTGAGGCATCCGCATACTGAATTATATCAATGATTGTTTGGAGGCTGAGACTAAATCCCATGAAGAGTGTGCTTTCTCCAGCTCAGAGAACCACCTCTGATGTCTCAGACATCTCAATGTCATATGGGTTTTCACCACAATGCGGGCACATCTGTCTCCCACTCGTATAATTCATTCCTCTCTGCAGTATCGAGAGTCAAGCAAGGCTTGTTACTCATTGAGCAACTGCTGGGTCTGATGGCAGCTGCATCCAACATCATACCTTTTGGCCTACTGTACATGATACCCCTTCAGTGGTGGCCCAATTCCAGGTTCTCCCCGAGAGGAAATCCGCTTCACATGATAAAGGTCACGAGACCTTTGTGCATCCATGCTTTAGACATGTGGAGGGAACCCTGGTTCCTCTCTCAGGGTCCATTGTTAGAAGATCTTGGTCACCGTGTTATGCTAGCGACAGATGCGTCCCTTTCTGGTTGGGACAGCCGCCAGCCAAAGGTCTTTGGGAGCCTCGCCATCCTACTTGGCACATAAATTGCTTGGAAATGCTTGCTGTGGTTCAGGCTTTAAACCTCCCGAACCTGAGAGACCACCACGTGTTGGTCCACACCAACAACACGTCGGTGATTGCATACATCAACCACCAGGGAGGTCTGCAGTAGTGCCCTCTTTAGAAATTGGTGCACCAGATCCTGGTCTGGTCACATGGGACGCTTTGCTAGCTGAAAGTGGCTTATATCCCTGATTGATGCAGTGTGGGAGCAGACATTCTGTCAGGGAAGCGGCTGAGGCCCAGGAAATGGAGACTTCACCCCGAGGTGGTGAAGCAGATTTAAAAAATTTTTTTGGGTAAGCCCAATTGGACCTCATCGCCTCTCAAGAGACTGCGCAATGTCCCCTTTGGTACTCTAGTTCATCCAGCTCTTCTGGGACTAGATGCCATGGGTTAGCCGTGGCCGAGACTATGCCTTTATGCATTCCCTCTTATTACCCTGCTCCCAGGAGCTCTAGAAAGAATTTACCGAGATGTGGTATCTGTGCTCTTAGTAGCCCCATTATGGCCAAGCCGAGTATGGTTGGAAAATCCCCTTGAGGGGGGGGCTTTTGTCTCAGGTAGTGGGCGCTATCGTCCACCCTTGCCCAGACCTTTGGAATCTATGGGTGTGGCCCCTGAGGGGGTACAACTCTTAGCTCTGGTCTATAAACTGAGCTCCATCAACGAGGAAACTGTATGCCCTTATCTTTTTGTTTGTTCTGACAGCACAGGTGGCATTATGTAACGCATTGGTTGTCTTTAGTTGTGGTTTGGTCCTGTTTCTGTTTACCTCCTGCCAGTTTCTTGTATTTGATCTTAATACACTTACCTGTATCTTGTTATCATTGATTGTCTTGTGTATTTATATCGGTTCTTGTCATTTTGTCTCTGTTGTTTGTGTTTTTTACAGCTCGCAATCCATAACAATGTCATCTGTTTTATTTATACTTATATTATAGGCATTGACAAAATAATTAATGTTATAAATGTTATTTATAATGTTATTTATATGCTATATAAAATACATTTGTATGTTAATTATCTATTAATATAGCTGTATGTTGTGTTATTCTACTAGTTTTAGTAATCACTGGAAATAGTCCTTTACTATAGAATGTATCAACAATGTCTGTTATCCTTTTATTTACATTCGGATTCTCCAATATAATTTTTACCTTGTTCTAGTTCAAGTTCAATTTATTTATAGAGCTTTTCACAATGGTACATTGTCACAAAGCAGCTGTACAATCATAAGCAAAATAGCAAWAGATGTTTAAAGTAAACTTGAAATGAAACAACTGTAAAGTAAACAGATTTAAATAAGAAAAAGACAGAACACATTAATAAACATACAATCATGGACAGACAGAATATGATGAAAAGTAACAGATAAACAAACATATATGTTACTAAAGAACAGATAGTGAGGGTGGTGGCTACGCTAGTGTCATAGTTATGCTAGGTGGCTATGCTAGTGTCATATGCTTCATCACTGTTGTGATGAAGAAGAAAGAAATATAGAAATATCATAACTAAAATGTGTACCAATCATAACAACAGTGACAAAGCTTTGTTAACAGGTCTGTCAACTTGGTATGAATTGTGTGGGGGAATGGATGAAGAAAGATGCTTTTTCTGGCAGGATTTACGTAGTATGAGTTTTAATTTTTACATCTTGCGCATTGCGTGGGGGAGACATTCAGATGGCCAGCGGTCAGGCAGTGCTGAAGGATTACTCTATTTGGCACTTAACTGTAATATTGTATAGTTTGATATATTTATTTATTGTTTGGCACACATTATCGCCCAATAAATAAACATCTGGATTCTTCTACAATAAGAGTGTTTCCTCATGGCATGTGTATGAGGTCATGTGCTTTTTCGGAACGTCGTTCAGCAGAGTTTGACTGTGTCATGATCGTAAGTTAAACAGTAACCCTTAGCAACCGCCTGAATTCAGGAAAAACAGCAAACACATACTTAAATCCTGTTCCTAAATGTTCAATTGCCCATGCCAGGACACGCCACCAATGCACATGTATTTTTTATAAGGTTTTTTTAAACATTGTAAGGGACATTTTACAATCTGCATGCCGGTACAATATACACAGACACAACAAATTATTTATCAAGCATATATCACTTTTACAAGTATACTTGTATACAAGTGTTGGAGAGTGTAGTTGCTGCATTTAACAGCTGACAGACTGAATTGAAATGATGCATTATGGTAAAATGTTAAATATATGGTCATATGTTAGAGGTGTGCGATATTGATAGAGCAAATATAAAAAAAAATATTTTCTGGGATTTTTCAGTTGTAAATGTCTGACTTTAAAAAGTCGGTAGTTTATTGAGTGGTATTTATTGAAAAAAGCATATTAAAGGAAAGGGTATTTATTAGTTAAACTGAAACATTCAAGAACAACGCATCTCTGCTCTGCTGTAAGTTGAACTGTGCAGTACACCCAAGAAGCAAAAATATAACATTCTAGCAAATGTATCTAAATGCAAACTTCTGTCAAAACAGCACAAGCAGCACCATGTCTGCTGCAGGCGCATCGTGTTTCGCTAACTTCTCTGTCTTCCCAAGCTGTTACTAATTCTCACTGAAAGATGGAGATTTCAGCATCAGCGTCTTTTGACTAGCATACAACCTTTTAAAACCAAACCACTTCCATGCTATAGTGATATTGCTTGATATATAGTGATATAGTGCTTGATATTTTGAGTTTGCATATCATTAAACCGGCAATTATGATATTATGGCACATGATATATGTTGCACACCCCTATCATGTTATATTTTGGCTCCCCTCATTAAATTGCAAAAGATAAATGAAAGACGATGCAAAAGGTAGCGGTAAAGGTCAATATATTATTAGTTTTAAATCCACATAAACATAAGAGCCAATAACTTTTCTGCAGTGCACAGCAATGCATAGATCAATCTTTTACCCTGAGCTTTGCATTTTTAAGATGCTGTATGACTTGAAATATTTTGTTTTAACTTGCTTTTGCATTCAGTTATATCCTGGCTGTATTGTATACCAAGACTGTGTAGAGTAAGTGTACCCATTAAGCCCAGGCACCATTTAAGCTAACTTGCAACTTTGACTGAAAATATAAAAAAGAGTGATATAAAAAAAGAATCAGACTACTTCTTACTAACATGTCAGTATTTGTTGAACACCAATCACATTTGTCATTGTTGAGTTAAGCCTAACCATATTCATGCTGTCTCACTTCAAGTCGCCTCAAAACTTTGGTGTTTTGGGAACCTTCAGAAAAAATAATCTAAAGTATTTTTAACCTTATTACTATCATTACTACCTTACTATTTCACAACTCTTAGTTAATATGATGTGTTTAGGTTCATTTAGAAAGATGAGTTTTGCTAATTGGCATAGCGAGCTGATCACAAGTGCTGATCACAATATTAAGTGTATGAACTAAATGTTTTGTAATGCATTTCATCAATATATCAATATATTAATATATGCACATCGATATATTAATTAAAGCACAATAAATGGTTTGGGTGAGTTAAATATTTCCAAAAATTATGTTTTTTTAGGTGGGCAATTGGTACAGTGACCCAAAAAGCAGATAGCACATGCAAACTTTGTATGAGAACAACTTTGGTGTTTATATCCCGCCGAACAACAATGTGCACAGAGAGCTGCGTGCACTAGCCGATGAGATACTGCATGTCGAACAGACAAACCCGGACACCTTGATTATTGTCTTAGGAGACTTCAGCAAAGGTAATCTCTCCCACAAACTTCCCAAATTCAAACAATTTATCAAATGTCCGACCAGAGAGGGGAATGTACTGAACTACTTCTACACTACCATCAGTGGAGCCTACCGTGCTGTTCCTCGTGCTGCACTAGGCCAGTCAGACCACATCATGGTTCACTTGATTCCATCTTACAGGCAGAAACTAAAACTCTGTAAACCAACTCAAAGAAATGGACCACTGCGGCTGTAGAAGAACTACAGGAATGTCTGGGCTGCACAAACTGGGACATTTTCAGGTCTGCCACTAATAGCCTTGATGAGTACACAGACACAGTGACGTCCTACATTAATTTCTGTGAGGACAGCATTACACCATCACGCACCAGGGTGAGCTACAACAATGACAAGCCCTGGTTCACAGCTAAACTCAGAAAAAGAGTCTGCCTTCAGAAGTGGGGACAACAACAAATACAGAGAGGCCAAGTACAGATTTAGCAAGGAGGTGAGAAGAGCTAAATCCGAGCACGGTGAGAGAATGGAACAGAAACTTTCAGCCAACAACTCTGCCTCTGTCTGTAAGGGGCTTAAGGCAATCACCAACTTCAAGCCTAGAGCCCACCACTCTGTGAATGATCCTTGTTTGGCCAGCAGACTGAATGAGTTTTATTGCCGCTTTGACAGACAATGGGACATACCTGATATCCCCCACCAGTCATTGATCTGCAGCAGCCCCCCCGACAGCACTTCACCTGTATCACCCACCAGCTGTCTCCAGTGTTCACCAACATTTTTAACACCACCTCACTAGAGTCCTGCCGTGTGCCAGCCTGCTTCAAAACTGCTAAAATCATCCCAGTCCCCAAGAAGACGAGGATCACAGGACTTGATTACTACAGACCCATCGCTCTGACCTCTGTAGTCATGAAGTCTTTTGAGCGCCTCATCTTGTCTTAGCTCCAAGGACATCACAGACCCCCTACTGGATCCCATGCAGTTTGCCTACAGAGTCAATAGATCTGTAGACGACACTGTAGACATGGCCCTCCATTTCATCCTCCAGCATCAGGAGTCCCCAGGAACCTATGCCAGGTTACTGTTCATGGACTTTAGCTTTTCCTTCAACACTATCGTCCCATCCATGCTCTGAGAGAAGCTCTCACAGCTAAACATGCCGGACTTACTGCGCAGGTGGATTATAGACTTCCTGTCAGGCAGGCGGCAGTTCATGAGGCTGGGGAAGCATGTATTGGACTCCCGAAAGCACTAGATCCCGCCAAGGCTGTGTCCTCTCTCCTCTATTATTCTCCCTGTATACCAATAGCTGCACATCTGGACATCAGTCTGTCAAGCTCCTGAAGTTCGCTGGTGACACCACCCTCGTCAGCCTCATCTTAGATGGTGACAAGTCATCCTACAGAAGGGAGTTGGATCGTCTGGTGTCCTGGTGCAACAATAATAACCTGGTGCTCAACGCTCTTAAGACAGCAGAGATGATAGTTGACTTCAGGAAGGACCCAGCTCCTCACCCACCTGTCATCCTCTACAACACCCTGGTGTCCCCTGTTGAGTCCGGTTCCTGGGAAAAAACATCACCCGGGAGCTTAAGTGGGAGCAGAACATTGGCTTCCTCACAAAGAAGGCTCAGCAGAGGATGTTCTTCTTTCGGCAGCTGAGGAAGTTTCATCTCCCTGTAAAGATGATGGTTGACTTCTACAATGCCATCATTGAATCTATCCTAACCTCCTCCATCACAGTCTGGTTCGCTGCAGCCACAGCCAGGGACAAGGCTAAGCTGCAGCGAGTCATTCACTCAGCGGAGAAGGTAATTGGATGCAGCCTCACATCACTTCAGTCCCTGTACGACTCCAGGACCACGAGATGTGCAGTCAGGATTGTTGCAGACAATTTTTCCCCTGTTGTGTTTGCACTTTGTATAGTTTGTATCTTATGTTCTTATCTGTATCCTGTATCCTGATAATCTTATCTATTATCTGTATCCTGTATGTTGTGTCTCAATCGAAACAATATCCTAGTATTGTAGAGTGCCCTTTACTGTACTTGGCAATAAATTTGTTTCTGATTCTGAATAATTCTGAAGATGGGACATAAAAAGAATAACTATGAAATCAAGTAAAAAGCACAATCTTTTTGTTGTGCAGATTTTTAAAGATTAAAGTAATGAAAGTGGCTGATCAGTAACCTATTTACCACTGTGTATTTGCATCAACAAGATATTGTTGATGCACTGTAATGTAATTTACTACTTTTTGAAACAAATATATTTTTTATTTTGTCAATATTAAATGAACGTTAAAAAACATAAAAAAACAAGATGTTGCAATGATGAACTGACGTCTGTACCCACTCCCGCCCGCCTCTCACTCAAAACAGAACTAAAAAAGGGAAAAAACCTTGAATGACGCAATTGAAATGTCTGGGGGGATCTGAGACTGTACAGAACTAATCTAATAAAGAAAAAAGGAGCAGCTTTATAGAATAAGGACAAACGCAGAGACTAAATGAGGCCTGCTCAAGATAGAATATAGTGTAAATCCACAGGCATTTCACAGCAGGACTATGAGTTCTTCATGTTTTTCTCTCTCTTGCTCTAGTAAAGCTCTCTATGTTCTGTGCTTCTGTCTTTGTATTTAGCCACAAAGACATGCATGTTACCTGCATCATGGTGTCTAGTACAGTGAACATTGCGATTGTATTGTAACTGTTTATGACGGCATGCTACACAACAGTGAAGTATCACTGTGCTGATCTGGTTCTGTTTCAGTAGTCCTGGAGCACCTCTGATAAAATTAGATTTTAAAACCAAAACTAACTATTGGATAATCCCATATTCTGCCTGTATCAGCAGTGTAATATGAAATTAAATATTCTGCCTATTGGAGCAAGCAGTCACTGTGGGACCATTTTTACTAAATAAACAAATTACATTTGTATTTGTGAGGGTGAAACAGTCCTTGTGAATATCATGTGAGTAAACTGTAGTCCACCTACACTCTAAACATGCTCTGTTGAGTCTCAGTCACAGACTCATTAGATGACTCTGTGTCGAGGCTGGATTGATTCACCAGCATTACACAAAATAATGCCATTTTTGATCATTAGTAGCTCAAAATGAAACACTTTTGAGTGGTAATCTAAAGGTCAGTCATGGAAAGCTCTGTTGAATTAGAGATTTGACACAACCCTTTAAATAGCGGCCAACTATGTGTGTACCATCTCAGTTTCCAGCAGCAGGGGCCCTATCATCCGGGAGCTGAGAGGCATCTGTTCTGAGCCCATGAGACTGCATCGTTCCCAGAGGTCTGACGTTCAATCGTGTAACATGGATTCTCATTGTATGTGTAAAGAGCTGCTCTGAGGAAACTTGGGTCAATGCAAATAAGCAGCAAATGTCAGGGTTGCAGGGTTGAAACTAGATCCCTTTGGAACGATTTCCCACAAGCTGGATCTAAAGTTCTTAATAAATTAAAAGATTGGTTTGCATTTTTTTCATCACAGACAATTAGGGTTTAAATTTCTTACAGCTGTTTAACTTTAAACATAAAACGTCATAATTTATACTTCCTAGGAAAACTATTAGTAAGATATTTATAAATTTGTTTTTTTCTAAAAGTGTATAAGTGTAAAAATGGTGGCACTATCAAAACAAACCTCAGTTTGTTTAACCACCTTGACCACTCCCAAACAACAATACCAGTTAAACCAATCATTATGGTTGAAGAGAAAAACAGGCTGTTTGTGAGTTTATAGGGGAAAAAAATACAGGGCAAAGGGGTCCACTGATAGCTCCTGGCTGTTTAAAGCGATGTGCAGGGCTAGAAAGGGTGGTGAGTCTTGTGTGCTTTGTGGTTACGGGCTGTTACTGTGCTTTGCTGTCGTGATCTCTGTCGTCATGTGATGCTTGCAGAAGCTTTGATGTTGCATGTGATCAGGCTGCTTATATTTTCACAGTCAATTTTCCTGTAACACAAACAATGAATGATGTGGTGCAAGGTGGACTTGTTTTACAGCGTGCAAATGGTCTGAGATGTATGCCCTACTTTCTTCATTGTGCAGTGGAAAAAAGAAAACAATTATGTGTTATAAATAGTGGTCTAGCCTTTTGGTGATGCTAGTGACAGAAATTACATTTTAGCTGTTTAGGAAGTTTATCAAAAATGATTATTATATTGTGATCAATTGCATCATTTGTAGTTTGAAAAATATTAGTCATAATTGACATAACACAAATAAAGTTTGCTGCTCGTGTTCATGAAATAAAATTAGACAGGGAAAACCATAGGGAAAAAAAAGGAAACCAGATTGTGAGATTTCTGAAACGCGACTTTTCTGAGCTTTGTGTGATGAACAAATAATTCATGTTTCGTATTTCATATTTTTCATATTTTTTACCATTTTGGTCGACAGCTGTGATCACTTAGATCACTTTGTTTTTAGTAAATTACTAATTTAAGCTCCTCACCTTTTATCATTTTTTTACTAAGTTCATGTGCAAATGGTTCTACAATTTTAAAAATGATTGTTTTATTTGTTTAAATTTAAATGTGTGACAACAGGAGTTGTAAACTTACAGTCTTCTGTTAATCTTGCCAATATTTCAATCTTTCTCTAGCTATACAGGTCACGTTAGAAGTGCGATATGAAATTTTGTCATGTTTATAAACAAGAGAAACAAATTGCAATTATCTACTCTGCATTAAATTGCTGGCCTTGATTAACATGTACACAATGAGTAGCAGTCTCTTCTGCCATGCTCAGCCTTTGTGTGTCTGCTTCCCTGCGACTCTCTGATTTATTAAGCAGCGTTCCCTGCCCATGTGCGTCAGCACTGACTCCGGGAGTCTCGTGAGGCGCTCCTGAAGAGCTGCATCTCTTGTCTGGACAGTGTCAGTCTGCAGCAGCCCTTGCCACCCCTCCTGTTTCTCTTTGCGTATAGAGACCTGTACCTCCATGCATTAACCAATAACGTGCTTCTTCACTTTCTGGGCTTAACCCGGCTGTATGACTATTTATATGTGAATGTTTTTCTCACATCTACTTTAGTTTTAGTGTTCAAAGAGTGCAGACTGTGCCATTCTGGTGTGTTGGGTCTTTTGTTGTTGTGCACCAAAACAGTCTGTAGTAGCCTCCCACTACGCTTTTGTCTGTTTGTGGGAGCTGTGTGGCCTTGCTTGGGTCTCAGTATATTCCTCCTAATGTGTGTGTGTGTGTTACTGTGGAGCACATGCCTCCCAGCTGTGGTTCCTTCAGGTTTGCACATTAAGCCATTGTATGTCCAGTTAGAATAACAAATAACTGTGTTTTTTGGAAAAATTAATTACATACACATATGAACAGAACACTATGTATGTGTACATTATGTATATACATTTATGTATTTATTTGATTTTGTAAAGCATGAATGAATTTCAAATAATGTCAAATAATGGTGTAAATATAACTGTATATATGATCTATATCATCTAAAATATAATCTTTTTTGCTTCATTTATTATTTATGATATAATTTATTATATTAATTTATAATTTATGAATAATTATTTATGATTGGTGGTCCAGATGGAAGCAGCCCTGGGTCTGAAGTAGATCACAGCCCCATTATGGTGACTGTGGTGTAGAAAGTAGAATTTGGTTTTGAAGCTTAAAAAGAAGAAACCTGAGTGAGAAATTTGGTTTGACAAATACGGAAGCTGAACATCCAAACAAATCAGGATGAGAAAGAACTCTGTTCACAACTAGCTGTACTAATATATGATTTAATTGAACAGTCACAGGTGTATAAAATATGTTGACTAAAGGTATTTTTTACTTGCTATTTTTTTAACTATTTCACAATTTAATTAGCAAAAGAGTTAGTTTTCATTTGAATTTAATATGTTTACTTTTAAAGTATTTATTCATCAGAAATCTGCCTCTTTGGGCAATAGCCCAGTAAATGGATGTTTGCCCTGACAACAAAGACAATAAACAGGAGCACATAGCACGCTCTCAATCACTTAATTGCCTATTAAGCACAATCAACTTGCTCACCTTCTTCCTGCATCTTCATAACTGCCTCCTTGCTCTCTTATGCCGCCCGATAGGTGTGGTTTGAGAACAGAGCCTTGTTGCACCCCATTGGATACATTTTGGAATTACTGTCACTGTCTTGTGACTAACTTTTGTTTGATTTTTTTTTGATGCATTCAAGCTTTTTATTTTGCAATTTGTCCATTTGTAAAGCGCCTGCATAAATTGCTTGTTTTTGATTGATTACATAAAAATGTCTTTTTGGTATGGTTTTATTTCTCTTTCTCTATGGACCACAAAATAATTCAAAATTCTTTCATCCATGTTTTTCCAAGGAAAGTGGAAGGTCTCCAGAGAACAAGCACTCTCAAGCAAGTGGTTCATATGATTCATGTACCTCGAACCAATAGGCAAAACAATACATTTTTATTTGAACTTTTTTTATGTTCTGCAGCTTAGCTGACAGAGCACTGTTTTAGTGGTGGGAAGATCACGTCCTGGTGAAAACTCATACTGACAAATATATACCTGAAATGCCCTGTATGTGGTTAGCGGGATACCATGACCAGATCATATGACCAGTTGCTAAAAATAATCACAATACATTTTTCAATGTTTGTTCAATTCCTACGAAATATTAAGTACCTGAAGTGTTTAAACAAGACAAGAAACAGTGTTTAAACTTAAACAAGAAATTAAAAAAGAACAACAAAATACATGTATCTGTATATGGACATTAGGTGCTTGAAGTTTGGAATGTGCCCATACTCATTTTAAGATGGTAAAGGTTGTTCCCATTCTTGATGTTTCCTCAAAGGGTGTCCTCAGTGGAAACATCTGAGGAAACTAAGCAGTTTTTAACACAGGGCTGCTCTGAATGAATGTAAGAGGAAGAAACTAATCTTGATCACTGTGTTGCAGGTCTGACGGATGAAAAAGTGAAGGCTTATCTTTCACTCCACCCGCAGATGCTGGATGAGTTTGTTCTGGAGAGCGTGAGCACAGAGACAGTAGACAGATGGTCAAAATGGAAGAGCAGCAGCCAGCCTGCAGGTACGGACTCATAACTGTGTGAACTCTGTTAGAATATTCTGGAAAAGAGATTTGTGATGTCAATAATACGGTTGCATAGACTAAAACAAAAGGTTCCTGGTTAATTACTTGAGTCATTTAGACTCATTTCTAGACAGGTATTATAGCAATTGTTTATTTTTAAAAAATTCTGTCAGTATTTTACTCAAATACTCGCTTGTGTCATTTCATTAACTTATATTCTCATATATTTTTATATATGACTATATATAAATATATATAATATATATATATAACTCTTTCCCATAGAAAGAAAGTGCTGCTAAATGAATTACAAATTTGTTAACTTAAAAAATGAACGTATACATAACATTGACACTTTCATTCAAAGTGACTTACAGTGAATTTAAGGTAACCATTATTATTAGTACTTGTGTTCCCAGGGATTGAACCCACAACCTTTGCGCTGCTAAAACAGTGCTAAAACAATATGTAGTCTGCATAGTATTGTGAACAGTACAATTGTTTAACACATTATCTATTAAATTATTTATGTAAACACCCAAATCCGGCACTGCTTCAACAAAACTAAATTAATGCACTTTGTAAACATACCAGTGCTGTGCGTGTTTGTGTGAATGTTACCTGAGCAGCTGAAAAAGCCTGAAAACTAAAGGCTTACAGCCTTGGTGAAGGTATAGAAGAGAGAGCCTGCCTGGCCCTTATGGGTCATTAGGACTGTTTAAGTAGGACTGACTTCTTTGTGCACAGCATGCTTCATGCCATGGCCCGGTCCACTCAACCCATCGTATATATCAAGGGCCCACAGGGTTGGCGGCCAGCCCAGCTCGGCTACTGACGTCAGAGCCAACCTCCAGGGGCATGCAGTCGGCCGGGAGGGGGGAATGGAGGAGGGTGAATGTGTCGCATTTTGGGAATGTTTTCTGCATGAGTGCGGCAGAGTGCAATTCCCTCACTCTCTCCCTTTCCTTCAGTCTGGCGGCTGATGGTTAACCTCGCCTTTGCTCTGCAGGCCTGGGTGGCAGGATTTTTCTCAGGCAGAGTTTCAACATCAATCTCTATACAAAGCATGTGTGCCAGATCCTGTCTTGGCCTGTGATGCATGTCAAGCAGTGCTTTGTATTAGTATGCATGTCAGCCTTCAAATTCTTTGTGTGGCGTCAGTTCTTTCTTTCGTGACCATGACCAGATAAAACATATGGATTTAAACACAGGTTTTATTACGGGTTCAAGTATTTTAGATTTTATGTCAGTAAACCTTGGGAGTGCTCTCAAAGTAGGGTTTCGTAAATATGTGTTTTTACAGTGTAGTTTAAAATGTTTTCTGTTAAAGTACTTTTTTTCCTGTTAGTGAGCCATTCATAGGTTAATTCCCTTAAGAACTCTAAACACAATGTGGTTCTGTGGCACTGTCAAAGCAATGCTCTGTTTATTTAGGCATACCAAATAGCCTGACATGGCAACACAGCCTGTCTGTTACTCCCGTTATCTGTCCGACCAATAACAGACAGGTGGAGCGTTCATAAACAGGATTAATATTGTAAAACATGTCAAATGGAACTGACATTTCTACACACCTTTAACTATCAGAATATTTAGTAAATATTCTTGAAAATCAGAGCTTGAAAATCTGAATCAGAGTACTTAGTAAATTAGGTGGAGCCACGAGTATTTATGACATGTTTAATGTTTAAATATTTAATTAATTATTTTGGTACATTCATTCATTGCACATATTTCCATCTTGCAGACTGTTTAGAAGTGGCAAGGCATTTATGTTCAATGAAAATTAAGGTCATAATCTAAAGAAAGTAACGGGTGTGGTTGGGGTAGGTGTAGGGAAGGTTTATATTGTCCGGAAAAGTATTTAAGTATTAAATATATAAGTATTTAATATGGTAGATCATTTGTGGGGGAATTTTTACGTTTCTAATTACAGACATAGCGAATTCGCACAGGATTAAGATCACAGACAATCTCCGCAATTATTACAAATAACTAGAGGTCACCAGGTGATACTGATCTGTGCGGATAAGGCTTTAGTCAACTCAGAGTTTATCAGAATCAGAAAGAGCTTTATTGCCAAGTGTGTTTACACACACAATGAATTTGTCCTGGCAACAGGAGCTTCCAGTGCAAAAAAGTACAGACATAAGACAAAATATAACAATAATATTAAAAACAGAAGAAAATTAAAATAAATAAATAGTCCAATGTAACAGAACTGTAATGTTTAGATATTATTGTTCTAATGGCTCAGGCTGAATATAGCCTTTGGAAAAAAGCTGTTCTGTGAGATGGTGGTGCCCAGGAACCTGAATGACTCCACTGCTGCCACAGTGCTGTCCATGATGCTGAGTGGGGGGARYGCAGGGGGGTTTCTCCTGAAGTCCACGATCATCTCCACTGTTTTGAGCGTGTTCAGCTCAAGGTTGTTGTTACTGCACCAGATGGCCAGCTGTTCAACCTCCAGTCTATAAGCAGACTCGTCATCATTTTCGATAAGGCCGATAACTGTGGTGTCATCTGCAAATTTCAGGAGCTTGACAGAGGGGTCTTTTGCAGTGCAGTCATTTGTATACAGGGAGAGAACACACCCCTGAGGAGAGCCAGTGTTTGTAGTGAGGAACCTGGATATGAGTTTTCCCAGCTTCACTTGCTGTTGCCTGCCTGTCAAGAAGCTGGTGATCCACTGACAGACTGGGGTGGGCACAGACAGCTGGGTCAGTTTGGCTGTGAGAAGATCAGGCATGATGGTATTGAAGGCCGAGCTGAAGTCCTCAAATAAGATCCTTGCATAAGAACCAGGTCTATCAAGATGTTGTAGAATATAATGCAGTCCCATGTTGACTGTATCATCCACAGACCTGTTTGCTCTGTACGCAAACTGATGAGGGTCCAGCAGGGGTCCTGTGATGTTCTTCAGGTAGGCCAACACCAATCTTTCAAATGACTTTATGACCACAGACGTGAGAGCGACAGGTCTGTAGTCATGAAGTCCAGTGATTTGGGTTTTCTTGGGAACCGGAATGATAGTGGAGCGTTTGAAGCAGTAGGGCACTTCAGACTGCTTCAGAGATCTGTTGAAGATCTGCGTGAAGATTGGGACCAGTTGGTCAGCGTAGGCTTTTAAACAGGCAGGTGAAATTCCGTCGGGACCTAAAGCTTTCCTAGTTTTCTGAAAACATGGCTCACATCTTCCACGCAGACTTTGAGGGCAGGTTGCAGGGGGAGTTGGTGTGAAGTGCAGATCAGCGAGTCTGGGCTTTTCAAACCTGCTGTAATACACAATGAGTCTGCCATTTGTTGATTCTGGTGATTCTGGTTGATTCTGGGTGGCGTCTTGTACTTTGTATCAGACCTCTCCAGACAGACGTTAGTTCATTAGCAGAAAACTGGTTCTGCAACTTCACAGAGTACCTATTTTTAGCCACTCTGATCTTAAAGTTTAAACTCAGAGTTGGTTAAACCACTTTTTGTGCACCCAAGTCCAAATATGTGTAAAATCACAATTATTTATAGGCAGGTCAAGGTCATGTGATGTAGTGTTACACACCATGTAGCCTTTAAAAGACACCTGCAAAATACATAATCAGAGGTGGTCTTCCTTGCCTTTATAACCGATGTATGTGTCAAACTGAGCGTAGAAGTCATTCAGCACATCTGGAAGTGAGGCATCGCTGTCACAGGCAGGTGGTGTGGACCTGTAGTTGGGAATAGCCTGGATGCCATGAGACGTGCTGCGTGTATTTGGTGGTCTTAAGTTGGCTGTGGATTCTCTATGTGTGTGCATGCATTGCCTCTCTGGTGGCCCGGGACAGTCTGGCTCTTGCTGTTCTTAGGGCTGCCTTTTCACCTGCACTGAAGTAGGATTCTCTGGTTCGCAGCAGTGCACGTACCTCTGCAGTCATCCACGGCTTCTGGTTGGCGTGTGTGGTGATGGTCTTGGAGGTGGTGACATCATCAATTCACTTGGTCCTTGATGTCACATATTTGTCCAAGTTGGTGGAGTTGCCTCCCTAAATGTCCAAGTCGTTGTGTTCTTGTCCTGAGGAGCAGAGATGACTTCTGCTAGCCAAGTTCTTACCTTCCTCAGAACTGGTTTTGTGGGTCTGACACGCAGCCTGTATGCTTGAATTAGCATAACAGAGATGTGGTCTGAGTAGCCAAGGTGGGGGCAGGGCTCCACACCATACGCACTGGTGATGTTTATGTAAATAAGAATCCAGTGTGTTTTTCCCACCCCAGGTGATTCAGGGGACAGAAGTAGTTTACCCATCTTGTCGTCTCTTATTTATGTCTAGCTATCTTCTGCCAGTTCTCTGATTCAGGATATTGATAGGGAGGATGATACCTTTCATTTTCTGGCAGTGTGCAAAGTTCTGCCCAGTCTATTCCCATGGCTGTTGAATGCTGTAGAGAAAGGATACAGAATTCAGTTTGTCTCTTTTCCTTCATGTTTCAAAAGCATTCTGTAGACTGGTGTTGGGTAGGCAGCAGCAGTTGTTTGCCAAAGAGCTTGTGTGCCAAATTTAGCTGGAGGACCTTTCGAGGGAGAAGCTTACCAATATTGAGTGCATGCTTTCAGCCTACTTTTATCTCCAGACAACTTCATAATGTGTGCAGGACTGGTTCCCTTGAGACTCCAGGGCATTCACTTCTAATTAACTTGTTAGTCAAAACAAGTTCTCAAGAACTAGCTGCAGGGCATTGAGATGTTGTGCTAGCTCATTTGAGGTGCTTAAGGCTTAGACTGAATTCCAAGAAAAGGTTCTACTACTTTCCAAGGGGTAACTAGAGGTAACTGGGACTACGATGCAGCCACAGTTGTCTCATGGGACTGCTACATATGCCAAAAGTATGTCCGAGCAGTAGTGGATTTGTCCCTACTACTGGACCCCTCTGTTTTAGCCTCATTCAGCCAGCTTCATGGTGCAGATGTGGACGGGTCAATCTTTGTTCGGGGTCAATCTTTCGAAATTTAAAAGCTGAGGGCCTGGCCCCTGATGGGAGCCAGTTCTTAAAGTCTGGTCTCTCCACTTTTTAAAAGCTTTTTAAACCTTCTTCTAGGAAATCGTATGCCATGAAGTGGAAGCTCTTTGTATCATGATCAGGCCATGCTCATTCAAGAGCACCTAAATTCCGTTCTTAGGACCATTGGGGTTTTAAGAAGCTCTTTTTCTATAGTTAAGTTTCTGACTTTTAGGGTGACTGTATTACTAGCTCTGACATTGCTCAAGAGGCTAGGGAATCTACAGGTTCATTTTGTAAACCCTACTATTATGGATTTTGGCTCTGGTTTTTAGCCACTCAATCAAGTGGCATCTAATCCCTTTTAGTGGTTGCAACTGATGTAATGCAGTGCTTTACTTAGGCCTGTGACCCCGTATCACGCCCATTGTACCAAGAGTGTAGTGTCATATAAGACACTTTTAATTGATGTTTGTACTGCAAACAGCTGGTACTCTGCTCACTTTTATTAGATTTTATAGTTTAGATCTTCTGACCTATAAAAGGTCAATTTGAGGTCCTCCTAGATTGACAATCACTTTGTGTTCTCTAGGCAAATGTTTCACAGCATCTGGGACAGGCCTTCTTCACTGTGGTATAGTGGGCATTAACCTTGCCATGATGCAATGCTGAGTTCCCTTGAAAGGGAAAAACATCTTGGGTTACATATTTAACCTTGTTCCTTCATGTGTGGTCATGCTTGCAGGCCTTCCTTCAGCTTATCAAAAGGTGAAATTTTACAACTGTATTTGCTTGATTCCAATTGCACTGCATCATTTATTCCAGTTGCATCATCATATTATTTTATTTTATCCGCATCCCTTGTATTCCTGAACCTACTTTTTCTCTGTTAGGTCCCATACCCTGGATAGATCTGGGCCGAATGAATCACACTCTTAAGCATTTTGTTCTGAATTCAGAAAGAAGTTCGAGTTTATTGAAATTAACTGAGGTTCAGTAGATTACCTCTCTAGCCACCTGCTTCTTGCTGGAACAAACTTGATGCAATGTCCTCGTATTAACCTGACTACCTTACAACGATGTAGATGACATGGGGGTCTTTTTTTCCCCAATTATAGGCTGTACACTTAAGATTTTTGCCTCCACCCTTTATTAGCCAGGGCTGCGTTTCCCGAATCACCGCATAACCACCGTAGTATGATGCATCGTCAGAGAAACTAACTACTCGCAACTCTTTCCTGAAAACATCGTACCTGTGTTGCAGATCCATTGTTTGAACCACATAGCTTGTCTCTGTCGTTGTGACGTACATCATCTTCTTTGATCTAATAATGGACTGGTGCCATGAGCACATAGTGCCACCTAATGCAAATTCTTTACTTTCATATTTAACATGCTTTTGTAGTAACAACATGCTTTTGTAGTAACAGTATGTGATGTAAGAGCAATATAAAGAGTGAATGAATAAAGACATAAAAACATTTATTTTTCCTTTATTAAAAAACAAACACACAAGTTAAAAATATGCTCTTTATTCTCACTATTTCATATAAATACATTTTTATTTCCTATTGAATATCGCTACATCAGCACATTTTGAATTGCAGGGTTCAAAAATATCATAATTACTGTTGCACCTTCTGCTTATTTTGCACATGATTATTTCCTATTTAATCCCTTGCCATTTAGCCATGTGTTAGTAAAAATGCCACGATACATACTATAAAACAAGAAATTGAAGTCATTTTGGAGGGGGTGGGAAATACAAAAACACAGCTATTCACCAAGCTGAAAAATAGCATCACAAGTGCATGTAAAAAGAAAATCTGGGCAGAAATCACCCAAAAATTAATGCTGCTGGCTGTGGGTACGAGCAAAGAAATAAGGGATTATGCCAATGTAACCGAACAAAGGGCGGCAGCACGTAAAAGGGAAGCCAATATAACTGGTGGAGGTATACATTCAGTTCCTCCTCTTACTACAGAGGAAGAGAAAGTTTTGGCTATCCTGGGGCCTGAGGCATTGGAGGGAATCTTTGGAGGCACAGATGCATGTTCATCAGCCAGGCCTTTGCTTTTAAAGGTCACTACTTCACCATCCGACCCCCTCCAGTCTGGCTCTTCAACATCAGTCCCCCTCCAGTCTGGCCCTTCAACATCACCAACAGGTCCTGGTATTTTGCCTCCCTTTCCCTGGCTCACCTGAGTCTGAGGCCTCCTCATGTGCTGAGCAACATCCTCCTGACATTGCCCAACACCAGCCATTAATCTCCTGCCACAGGACAAACAGGGTACGTTGCGGCTGCAGTGACAGCCTACTTCAGTCAGAGAAGAAAAAAATATTTGAGCTCCAGGGAATCTGTGAAGAATTGAGAGCCCTGAGGGAACAGCAAGAACAACATCACCAGGAGTTAATGGCTTATAGGAGGGCTAAATTAGAGCTGTTGACTCATCAAGCCAGCATGCCATCTTTTACCATGTTTATGCCTACTGACAGTGAGTGCAAATTGCATTATTTTTTACTCTATATGAAAAATCAAATCGCATATGGCTGACATACTGCTTTTTTGTACAGATCCATCCATAGATGTAATCTTTTTTATTTTTTCCCCTCCAAAATCCAACTTTAGGTCCTTGTCATGGGTTGTGAAACGAATGTCTGGCAAATGGGGCTCTGGTGTTTCTGTGCTTTTCTGTGATGAAGTAAAAAACTGAAATTATCCATTAAATTGAAATAGAAATTTTATTAGATTAGCCTTTTGACCCTGGGAAAGAAGAATGTTATTTAAACATAAGTATAGAAAATAATAGAAATCTAAAAAAGAGAATAAGAATATAATATATCTGTATAAAAAGATACAAAGTAAATAAAAACTATAGTATTTGTGTGTTGTCTAAAAAATATACAGCCGGTTGTGTTATGGAAAAACACTCTAATAATACAGACATTACAATAGTAAAAATAAGCATTGATGGATGTGCAATGGTAGTAGTGGAAATGGATTTGCAGATGTGCAAATTGATATGTAGATGTGCAAATGAAGCAAGCAATGTTAGGGGTTAGGGTTAGAGTCCTACAGTTGAGACATTGTTGAGAAACCGTATATGGGAAGAAACTTCTCCTTAGTCTCTCAGTGTTGGTCTTCAGGGAGCGAAAACGCCTCCCTGACCTCAACAGTGTGAAGAGACTGTTGTTGGGGTGGCTGAGGTCCTTTATGATTTTCCTGGCCTTGGTCCAGCACCGCTTGCAGTAGATTGTTTGCAGGTCCGGGAGCTTGGTACGGATAGTGCGTTCAGCTGATCGCACCACCCTCTGGAGAGCTCGTCTGTCCTGCATGGTGCTATTCCCGAACCAGGTGGTGATGTTTACCATCAGGATGCTCTTTGTAGTGCAGGAATAAAAGTTCCTGAGCACCTTAGTAGTAAGTTTGAAGTCTCTCAAGCGTCTGAGGTGGATAAGACGCTGACGGGCCTTTTTCGCTTTTTGAAATATAATAAAATATTTTACTTCATAACAACACATTCTTTTGCAAGGTGTTTTCTTACAGACTGGGTTTTCATACAATAGTTTGATGTGAAGAACATATTATTGTAACTTGATCCTTCATAGAACAGTGCAGGCATCTGATGAGTAAAGTTAAAGCATGTTTACCCTGCCATGTCATTCCTTATTAAATACCTTAATAATGTGACTAAGCCTAATTACGAAACATATGTTAAGCAGCTGAAGTTGACTAAAAGACTAGATTTTATGACTATTCAAACCATGATCTCAATGACAATGTAAGCTAAACATGACAAAACATCAGTACTAAGATTGTTTTCAAGAGAAGCATGAACATTATAAGTATACAGCATGACAACAACAAGCCTATACAAAAACACTCATGAACACAATAATATAATAATGCTCTACTTTATTAATTCAATAAGTGTTAGTTCACTTGTTTAGGTAGTTCATTTAGAATGATTAGTCTAAGGTGTTTCTATCATCTCTTTAGTGCATCAGTAGCATGTGTACTAATGACCCTTCTTATAAAACTGCAAAATGTTTGGTTTGTGGTTAAACCAAACAAACAAACAATGGCAGCTTTATACAGAATCTTACAGCTTAAACACATAAGGCAACAAAGAAGTCAGACAGTTTATATAAATGCCTATATAAGAACAAATTTCAACCCCCTTGAACTCTCTGATGTTGCAATCTTACAAAAATTCAGACCAAGGACCAATATTCTTGAATTGCTTCAGATTGTGAAACCTCACATTGAAAGGGCAGCAAGAAGAAACTTTGCCTCTAGTTCAGGTGCAGTTGTTAGCTACGTGGCATTACTGTGTTGTTGGAAGTTTTATGGAGGTGGTGAGTGATGACCTGGGGCTCAGCAAGAGTTCAGTTAGTTCAGTTTGTCCCAGTGTCAAGCCCTGTGGTAAATGAACCTTTGTATATTTGCAGGAAAGGCTATCCATCCATTAATGTTCAAATAGTGTGTGATCATCAAGGTGTGTTTACTGACATTGTGGCAAAATGGCCTGGAAGCACACATGACTCTTTTGTATGGGCAAATTCTGCAATTTGCCAGATGGCTGAAGAAGGGGGCTTTGGTGAGAGCTGGCTGCTGGGAGACAGTGGATATCCTCTTCGCCAATATCACACGACACCTGTGCAGCATCCAGCCACAATTGCAGAGGAAAGGTTTGATCAGTCCCATTGAAGAACACACTCTATAGTGGAGAGGGCTATAGGCCTGTGGAAACAATGTTTTCGCTGCATTAGCAAGTCTAGTGGTGGCCTAAAACTGAATCCATCCAAAAGCTGTTTTGTTATTGTGGTTACTGCACACACAATAACAAACACAAAAAAGCATCAGAGAATGCTTAATTCAAAATATGTTTTCTTAGAAAATAGTGCTGCACCCAAACTGTAAAACATAAACTATTATTTGTTACTAATATTTTATTTGACGATCAATATTGTTTACCTTTATTATATTGTATTGTTTTCAATATAATAAACAAAGAATATATTTGTACATTTATTTGGGACATTTATGTACATGTATTACCTTCATTTATTTTATATATACATTTTTTACAAAGCCTGTTAATGTATGAAGCCTACAATTTAATTGCAAATCACTGCATATGTTGCATAGTACACAGTACTGATAACATTTACTATAAATGACAACCTCTAACAAACTAACCATTCTACCAACATTTTTAAATGAGAAAATTGTCTTTGGTAATGTTTTAACAAAGATCCTCACTTGATAAACTTACGTGTCCCATTTGGAAAAATCAACGCTTCAATGGACACACACCAGGTGTGCTGCAATCGATGGCGTCGAAACAGCAAACTAACAAGGAACTATTCCTCTAACCACAGGTCAAGAACTGTAGTTCCAACCACGCAAACTTGCGATGCTGTCAGCGAATGTTCGATGGAACTATGATTTCTGGAAACAACCAATTGTCGAACTGTGCAGGTAACAACGGAATTTGCAACCATAGTTGGCTAACAGTGCTTTTGGGAAACGCACCCCTGGTTTGATCGGGACAATTCTGTGTAAAAGAATTGTAAAAGAACAATTGTGTAAAAGAACAATTAAGGAATCTATTGTTTATCCATATAAATTGAAGCATCTTGTTTATTCTGAGGTTCCACTTGTAAATCTCAGGCAATGTAAATCTCGGTTTGGTCCCATCATAACCCACCTCCCCTCCACATGGAGGGATGTTGAAAGGTGTTCACAACTAGTTATGAAATGGCATAGGCATTTGTTTATCTTTTATACTATTTATCTTTTGTCAGGCAATACTCAGGCAAAACTACTCTGGCATTTGTCAGGCAAAAAAAGATTAATTGTCCGCAATAGACTCATAACATAGTAAATACTCTGGGAGAGATCTATGATGACTGTGGTTTAATATCTTTACAGAAACGTAAAACTCCATTTAATCTTTATGTATGTATCTGCGCATTAGATCAGGCCTATGGGCATACCGGGTGTGCGATATTCAGAAAAAATAATATTGCAATACTTTCTGTGATTTTTCCAATAACGATAATCATATATATATATATATTCACAGGGTGAAGAAACACACAACAAGAGATTCAAAAATAAATGCCCCGGAGGGTGAATCTTAGGTGACGTGTCGTACTGCTTTCTGTCGGGGAGAGAGAGAGACAAAAAAGGCATCAGTTAGGCGCATGTGCATATCATTCTCCCTGACTGCCGCTTCTTGCGTGTTTAAAACTCTTCCCCTTGACAAGCCCCAAGTTAGAGTGATAGACGCGAGATGAGGGCGGGCAGGTGTTCCTCATCTGTTTCCAGGGCATGCTTGTCACAATTTATTAGATTAGATTCAACTTTATTGTCAGAGTACAGAGATAATGTATAGTTCAGAGTACAGAGATAATGAAATGCTGTTAGCATCTAACCAGAAGTGCAAGAATATAGTGATAACTACAGTAAGTGCAGAAGTATGACAACAGTATTATATACAGTGGTCTGGTGGAATAGCAGTATATATGTATATGTATGTATATGTATATGTGTATTGTATGACTATACTATATAGTATGACTATACTAAATAGTATTGATGGATATATGAGATAAAGTTAAACATGGTAAAACAGATGGATGCGCAAATGATGACAATTGATAAAAAATTGATAGACAGGGTGCAATATGTGCAAAATATGTGCAAAATATGTAAGTGAACATAGCAATTAATGCAACTGAGCAATGTTAAGTGGAAGGGTGCAGGTGCAGTTAGGTAGATTGAGAGTTCAGCAGAAGAAGCTCTTCCTGAGCCTGCTAGTGCGAGAACGTAGGCTCCTGTTACGCCTGCCAGATGGAAGGAGGGAGAAAAGTCCATGGTTAGGGTGGGAGGCATCCTTGATGATGCTCCTTGCCATATTCAGATATATGCTCAGATATATGCTCTCAATCTTTTGGGCAGATTGATAATGGTGTTAGAGCCATGAATGGGTATGCAGTCTTGGGTGAACAGTGAGAACAGGAGAGAGCTCAGCACGCAGCCCTAACACATGCCAGTGTTCAGGGTAATGATGGAGCAGGAGAGATTGTCCAACTTAACAGACCGGGGTCTGCTATTCAGAAAGTCCAGTTACAAAGTGATGCACTGATTCCAAGCTGGCTAAGAACAGCAACCTGGCGTGTATTTTAATTGTTCAAGTGGGTTAGTGCAGAGGGGAGTGTTGTAGAGATGGCATCCTCTGTTGACCTATCAGAATCAGAAACAAATTAATTGCCAAGTACAGTCTCCAAGGGCACTCTACAGTACTAGGATATTGTTTTGATTGAGACACAAGCAACAAGATACAGGATACAGATAAGAACACAATATACAAACTATACAAAGTACAAACACAACAGGGGAAAGAAACAGTACACAGTGCAGTGTGCAAAATGAACATAGTGACTGACAGTGGGTGGTGGGGGGGTATCAGTGGGGGTTCACCTAGGGGAAGTTGGGCCGCTGTTCAGCAGGCTGACTGCAGTAGGGAAGAAGCTGTTCTTGTGGTGAGATGTCGTGGTCCTGATGGACCATGGAGAATAGTAGAGGAGAGAGGACACAGCCTTGGGGAGATCCAGTGCTGATGGTGCAGGAGTCCAATACATGCTTCCCCTGCCTCACAAACTGCCACCTGCCTGACATGAAGTCTATAATCCACCTGCGCAGTAAGTCCGGCACGTTTAGCTGTGAGAGCTTGTCTCGGAGCAAGGATGGGACGATAGTGTTGAAGGCATAGGTTCCTGGGGACTCCTGATGCTGGAGAATAAAGTGGAGGGCCATATTTACAGTGTCGTCCGCAGATCTATTGGCTCTATAGACAAACTGCATGGGATCCAGTAGAGCGTATGTGATGTCCTTGAGGTAAGACAAGATGAGGCGCTCAAAAGTCTTCATGACTACAGAGGTCAGAGTGATCGGTCTGTAGTCATTAAGTCCTGTGATCCTTGTCTTCTTGGGGACTGGGATGATTTTAGCAGTTTTGAAGCAGGCTGGCACATGGCAGGACTCCAGTGAGGTGTTAAAAATGTTGGTGAAAACTGGAGACAGCTGGTTGGCACAGGGTGCTTTATGGTGGTGGGGGAGACACAGTCTGGGCCAGCAGCCATAGGGGTTCAGCCATATAAACAGTTTGTTTACATCTCCCTCTTTGATGGAAATGGTGAGAGGGGCGAGGGGCGGGGGGAGGGCGAGAAAGAGGTGTGAAGCTGCGTGGGTAATACAGATGAAGTGCTGTCGAAGGGGGCTGCTGCAGATCAATGACTGGTGGGGGATGTCAGGTTTGTCCCATTGTCTTTCAAAGCGGCAATAAAACTCATTCAGGCTGTTTGCCAAACAAGGATTGTTCACAGAGTGGTGGGCTCTAGGCTTGAAGTTGGTGATTGCCTCTGTCTGGAAGGGGCTTAAGGCAGAGTCGTTGGCTGAGAGTGTCCGTTACATTCTCTCACCGTGCTCTGATTAAGCTCTTCTCACCTCCTAAATCGGTACTTGGCCTCTCTGTATTTGTTGTTGTCCCCACTTCTGAAGGTAGACTCTTTTCTGACCTCAGCCGTCTGAGTTTAGCTGTGAACCAGGGCTTGTCATTGTTGTAGCTCACCCTGGTGCATGATGGTGTGATGCTGTCCTCACAGAAATTAATGTAGGACGTCACTGTGTACTCAAGGCTATTAGTGGCAGACTGAAAACGTCTCAGTTTGTCACGCACGTCGCCGTTTGTTGGGATATAAACACTGGCGAGAATAAATGAGGAGAACTCGTGGGGCGAATAGAAAGGCTTACAATTGATGAAACAGGTCTCCAGGTCAGGGGAGCAGTACTGAATGAGAACAGTAACATCGTTGCACCATGAGCATTCTTGATTTAAACAGCCAGTAAATCCATGGTTGGAGCCGTGGGAAGTTGGGAAAAGGTCCACAGGGGTGGTAGCGCCGATGTTCATGAGCTCATCCCTGGAGTAAGAGTTGCAAAAAACCAGCCCCTCAACGCACTTGGCAATGATGGGGGTGAGTGCAATGACGGAAGTTATTGAGGGCAGATGCAGTTGAGTGCTTTGGTACAGGCACAACGGAGGACTTGAAACTAGTGTGGACAACTGTTTGGGCCAGGGACAGATTGAAGATGTCTGTAAAGATCCCGCTAGCTGCTCTGCACAGGTTTTAAGTACACGCCCAGGTATTCCATTAGGGTCAACTGCCTTCCCTGCATTCATCTTGCTCAGAGTGGAGCAAACAGATGGAGAGTGTGAGAGGCGGTTAACTGGGTGGTAGCTTTGTTTTGTGGGAGGTTTCCTTGTTGTCTCAGTCGAAGCGAGGGGTGGGATTGTGCTGGGTGGTTTGTAGCCTGTTGAGGTCTGTATGTGGCGGTACATAAACTGCAACAGCAACAATGCAAATAAACTCATGTGGTAGGTAAAATGGCCTGCATTTAATAATCAGGAACTCCAGATCGGCAGAGCAGTATGTGTCAACAAAGACTGGTCTGTGCACCATGTTTTTTTACATAAATGCATACTCCACCGCCCTTGTCTCTCTAGCAAACTTTGTGTGAGAGACTAGACCTTCAGTTCATCCAGCTTGTTTAGCAGAGACCGTACAGTGGTGAGGAGAACATGCTGGAAAGAGCCCCCCTCCCAATGTTATTGTGACAGTGCCGTTGTTAAGTCCAAGACAAAATAGCGACTCGCGTTCATAGGTGAGCTGCTGTCCCCGGCTGTACAAGCGGTGTTCAAACCTTTCATCGCCTTCCCGACGACAGAAATGGCCGTGATGCGCGGCTATGGTTTATTTTAACCAGATCCCACGCCATTTAGCAGCAGATTATGACTTTGCTCCACTCGTTTTACATCAGACAGTTTTACAAACCTGCTGCATCTCTCAGCGTCTGATGCTCCACATCAGGATCAACAATCATCACAAGCTGTAAGTATTACGTCGTTAGATTAGTTTGTGTTTTAATAGTTAACATGAGAACATATTCGTTCTGATGTGTGTACGGCTACCGTTGGCAATGTAAACAAACGTTAGCAGCTCCATAGATTAGCGCTTAGCACAGATAACAATATGAAACACAAGAGTAAACTTCTCAGATTTATTTCAGAGTGTTGATACGTCCCGCTTTCTTCCCCAGGATACAAGAGAGGCTGTTGGACGGATCTTCAGGAAACCCAGTCTAGGGGAACAACACTTCTGGACCACAGCACCGAAACAGAGTTAATTTAGTGTCCCACTGTTCTTCATGAAAATAGCTAGTAATTGTAATTGAGTTACTGTAAAGAAGTTTATATTGTTTATGTTTATATTATTAAGATTATTTTATTTATGTGTTTAATGCTTCAAGATAATCTTCACTGTTATCCTGTTTGTCAATCAATTACATAATTGTATTCTGTTTAGAATGAATTAACACTCAGTTTTATACTGAGTGTTTTAACACTCAGTATTCATATTTATTCAATATACATTCAGAGCAGCTTCATGGATGTAGTGGCTATAACTTTATGACGGGAGAACTTTGTGGCACGTAACGCTGAAAGCTTCAAACAAACATTACAAATAACTTACCATTGAGAAACGTTTAAATCCAGTCTTTGCTGAACAGGTTCTTTCTCTAATTCAGTGTCCTCCTCTGGTTCGGGCTCAAATATATAAGGCTGACAAAGCATATAAGGCTAATATCTGCACCAATATTCCCCCGCCTTTGTTAACTATCGTGCCACCGCCTTCGAGCACTTCCGCCCGTCCGAGTACAGTGTGCTGCTTCAGGTGTTCTGCCGATCTCAGGGACAAGATGAAGATTGTTAATAAAACTGTCAATTTGCGAACCAATATCCAAAAGCTTACTGTCGGGTGTATGATGTAAAGGCACAACTGTTTCACATAAACAGACCGGACATGAGCAAGAAAAATGCTGCAAAATTGCAGAAACTGCAGAGACACTGAGCCTCGCGATGTGCATGCCCTGCCATCTTGGATTATCATATGTGGCTGTATTTGAAAATGAAACTGACCTCACTTGCACAGAAAAGTCAATATGTCACACTTTTTCATTGTCTCGGTTATTAACAGGTTAATTTCGTTCCCCCTCACTAAATGCTTCTGACAATCTGTTCTCTGAACCTTCAGATCTGTTATGGTTTAAATGTGGTCTGCTTCACTTCTGAGGTTAGGTGGCAGTCGAAGGTGTCCTGAGAACTTGAGACTTTCAGGCCCTACATTGTGTAACATTGTCAAATCAATAGGCTAATTCACAAGACCTACTGGTGATGTCTAACTGAGCATTTTAAGAAAAAACTATTTTTAATGATTAAATGTCTCAGAGACTTATTTTAATTATTCAGTTTGAAATATGAGATTGAAATCCCTTTAATAGTTTAATAGCACACGCACAATGAACACACCTGTAGCAGTGGCCAGGCTTTTTTTGTTGCATGCCCGGGGAGCAATTGGAGGTTCGTTACCTAGCTCAAGGGACCTCAGTCCCTTGTCTCACCTCAGTCCTGGTATTGAGGGTGGAAGAGAACTGTAGTCATTCACTTCCCCCACCTACATTCCCTGCCAGACGTGAGACTCGAATGACCTTTGGTCTGACTCTCTCTTACAAGTCTGACTCTTTGACCATTAGGTCATGTCTGCCCCCATGTTTGTGAAATGTAAATATGGTTTACATGGTTTATACCTTGTGACCAATTTTACCCTAAAAGCACACATTACTCATGCTTTCAACCCTTTATCTTTTATGGACTTTCAAATGTTTTGGAAGCAGTTTCTCAATTCCTTTTTCAAATAGATAAACTGTAGTCCCTTTGCAGCTTACAATGCTGATTACAATGCACTCTTCAACAAGACTTGATGGCCGTGCACATCCATGTCTGTGGCCAAAATGCTGTGAGAGGCTGTGTAAGCTCCTTGTCTATCACTGTCAGACCAGGATGAGTAAGTTGTGTACAATACTCCTCAGATGGAAATTTTAGTGGACAATCTAGAAGCCACATTCCCTAAGATCTTGTGGGACCCCCTGGACCTGGGGATCCTAAGAATTTGTACCAACTTCATTCTATGACCTCTGGTTTTGAGCCAGTCTCATGCAACTTTCACTTTTTTTGTAGGAGATAAAAGATGATGTTAGGATTTAGAATTTGAGACTGACAATCACTGCCCACTTTATATTTTAAAGGAAAATTTCTTCTTGTATTTTACACTATTTTGACACAATCTGAACAAATTTCTAATCCTAAGAACAAGCATTAGTGTTAGTGATACATTGTGCATTTGTTGAGATGTTCTGGAGCAGTAATGTGTGTTCCTTCTGCATGCATTCGTTCTTTGGCTGGCTAACAAGAACCCGCTTCAAGGTCCCAGTGACATCAGAGGCCTCCACCCCATTCCCACCTAACGTCCCCATGGCCCTGTTTGCATCTCACCCACACATAGTCCTCAAATAATTGATAAATCCCAAAACGTTTCACTGCTTTGCCCCCAGAGAAATGCTACATCTGGGCTGATATGTCATGATATTTCATATACACAAGTTAATATCTCATATTCATGAGTAATGCATTAAGTATGTCTTGGGCCTGCTGGCCCAGGTGACTTGGTGTGTACAAGAGAGCTGTGGATGGCGTGAGGGTAAATATTTCTGAAATGTGCGATAATTTAATAAGAGCACTTGAATGTGCCTTTTGTGTCCAGCTGTGCCATTTGCACCACAGACAGGGCATGTGAGAATATTAAACAAAACAAATTGTTCCTTTCCCCTGCTGTTTCCAGGAGAAGACATTAATTTGTTCCATCTAATTCATATATTTTTATTTTGTCAATCTGTTTATAAAGCAATATCAAATTGCTTTATTATTTTTTATCATTGCCTCATGTTTAAAGATCTAAAAATTGGAGGGACTAGCAATAGCAAGCTAGCTTTTGTTAGTGCAAGGCCACACCCTCCACCCAAGCCACCCCTCCAAACCTTGAACATTCTGTACCCATTATACTTTAAATCTAAGATGTATTTGAGAGTGAAATTGACTATATAAGGTAGGGCTTAATTTTCTGGAAGTTGATTTGATCATGAAAGTAATCTGATGTGGTTATAGAGGAAAGTTATTAGGGATTGATGACAGCAGTTAAAAAGAAAAATTGTTTCAGCGGTGAGGCAGGTTTTCTTTGAAATATAGTGCACATATAAAACATACACAAAAAGACAACAACCCACAATTTTCTACTTTTTTGAATTTTCTTGTCTTTTTTTAAGTTATCCAAACAGGAGTGAACATGCAGTTTTAAAGCATATTTGACAAACATACAAATTATACACGAGTTAAATATATTCTGAAGCACAGTATAAAAGACTTAAATTAGATATTAGAAAACGCACATTGATCAAAATTAGAGAACACTTTCAGATACCTCCCACTTGTTGGTGTTATTCTGGCGCCTAATTTCTTTAATTATCTAACTAACCCTACTGGGTTTAAACTGGCAGCCTAACTTTTCACTAATTTGCAAGATGGTGAGCTGGTCCTGAAAATCTCAGACAGCAGGTTGTCCAGATGAAGGCCAAAGAGATGACCCTTTTGCCCTAGCAAGAGACGTGGGTCATTCCAAATCTGTGATATCTACAATGTTGCATCTTTACAATATAACTCATTCAAGTCCCCCAAAATGGCTAGTGACCCCCAAAATCTGTAGTGACTAAACCTTTCATCAGCAGAAAAAATCAAAAGGCTAGCCTATCCTTTGCTGAGGAGCATGTTGTGTGGACAGAGGAAAACGGGTCCAAAGTTCACATCTGCCATGAAAGTGTTCTTTTGTTAATTTATTTGGGTCTGATGAAAAACATTATGTCTGTCTAAGTGGGGAAAGATTGAACCCAGTGTGTGTAAATAAGTCAGTGAAAGGTGGAGGAGGAAGTGTCTGTCAGGAAACACTCTCGGGGATCCAAATGCGGGTGACAAACAGAGAATATATTTAATAATACATGCAGAGAAAAACAACAAACCAAAACAAAAGAGTTCCACAAAAGAAGACGGAGATTCAACCGGCATAGGCGCGGCAAAGCGGGAGAACCAGGAAACAGCGTGGCAGGACAGGGAGGAACGACAAGTGGGAATGGGCTGGAGGGAGGGCAGGAGGTCCGGGGGAGAGTCAAAGTTCGGGCAGGAGTGCTGGGAAAACAAAACAGAAAATTGGAGCAGAAAAACAAAACCAAAACTAAAACAGCCAAGCAGACGAGAACACAAAACAAAGACTCGAAACAAGACTAGGCAAGAACAGGAAATTCCAACAACGGTCAGAGACTAGGCACGAAAGAAACAATGTTCCGACATAGGACAGCAAACGAGGGGAGGTGATAAAGGAAACAAATGAGAGAGAGACAGGTGAGTGTAATGAAGGAAACAAGGAGGCGGGGAAAGACGAAAACAGACGGACATGACACACAGACAACAAACCCTGGGCTGATCAGATTGAGGTCCTGACAGTGTTATGGTTTGGGGAATGTTTTCTACAACAGGAGTTGGGCCTCTTATACAACTACATGGACAAGTGAATGCAAGTGTTTATCAGAACCTACTGTGCAAACATGCAGTTATTTCCCTGGCCCAATCAGCCAGCAATTTATTATACAGGACAATGCCCCCTGTCACACAGCAAATGTGTAAAGCTTCCTTGAAGCTGAAAACACTGAAACAGTTAAATGGCCAGCCAGAGTCCTTATCTAAAGCCAATCACTGGAAGATCCTAAGTAACAAATTTATGGCTAAAAAAACTCACTACAGTCACCGAACTGTGAAAGAGACTAAAACAAGCATGAACCAAAATGACAGCAGAGCAGTTTGAGAGACTAGCGATGACCTGTGATCTTTCTTTGTGCTACCATCATTACTGTTTTCTAATTCTGATCACTGTGTTTTCACTATTGGACATTCAGATAGTTCATGCCAAACTCACCTTACTGAATAGACTTCCAATGCGTTTTAATGTGTAAGCATTACTGTACTGCAACTCTTTTATAAATAAAGAGGGTGTCTGTCTGGAACTGATATTTGCCTACAGAGAACTTCAAGGCTTAGAATCTTCAAGGCTTAGAATGTGCCCTCTTCTAGCTGCACAGCAGACACTACATAGAGAGACATTTTAAGGCTCTGTTTCAAAACCATTTTAGGGCTCTGTCTTAAGATTTCTATGTAGGCAGCATTTCACAGCATTAAAGATACACATCCAACAGGAAGATGGGTAGGAAGCATAATTGTGCTTCCACATTCCTCAATTGGATTGTTTTAAAAGCATCACATGTATTCTCTATGAAGACGATAATTGCATAACAATACCAAAAAGTATTAAAATGTACTGAAACTACATTTCAGTTAGGAAACTTAGAGCTGCCTTTTTGTTCTGAGTATGGTACCGCCAACTTCTATGTTTTATTTATTTACTTACTATCTTATTTATTTACTTACAACTGCTCTCACCTTTGGCAACATTACATCTTCACTGATAAAATTTGGCAGTAGAATGCTTAACATCCAGCCTACCCACAGTGAGTTTACAATGGTCATCGCCATAGCTCTCCACATCCCTATTCAAGCAGACATGGATCTGGCCTTGTCTAAGTGCCACGACATGCTCAATGTTTGTCTAAACAATCACCTGGATGCAGCATTCATTGTATCTGGAGACTTAAAAAAGTTAACCTTAGAATGTAATGCCAAATGTCTACCAGCACATCTCCTGTCAAACAAGAGGGGGAAATACATTGAATAATTGTTACACATTATTCAGAAGTGGTTACAAAGCCAACTTGTTGCCGGCTTTGGGAAAATTGGACCATGCTGTCATTTTCCTCATACCAGAATTTAAAAAATGCTGATTGTGCGGGAGGTGAAACGCTGGTCCCCCAGAGGCTACGCTACAGGACACGCTCAATGACGTGGACTGGGACATGTTCCTGTCTAGTTCGGTTAATGTCAGTGAGTTTGCAGGACTGTGAGCTTTGTTGGCATGCTTGATGAGCAAGTAACACCCACCCAAGAACCGTGGGTAAATAGTACAATCAGGGCAGCGATAAACGCATTGTACAGTATACAATGCGGGACTCCTGTGGGGGGACATGAATGAATACCTATTAGAAGCATGCATTAAAGTGACATGTATTTGTCAGTTATGGTTACTCAGAGACAAAATGTGACCTCTGCATTTAATCCATTCTTCGTGAGGAGTGAACACACACACCTGGAGCAGTGGGCAGCTATCCCTGTAGCACCTGGGGAGCAAATGGGGGGGTTAGGTGCCTTGCTCAAGGGCACTTCAGTTGCTGTCTGCTGGAATTGAACCAGTAACCTACTGATTACAAGCCCGACTCCTTAACCTGTAGACCACAACTGCCCACATACAACAATTAGTGATATGTGCATCCAAACACTCAGTATGTAGTCTATGTGTGGTAGATATGTAGTCTATGAACAGCAGCCTCACACAATTCCCTTTATTGTTGTTTGAATCTTGTTTCAGCTGTTTTTGATGAGAAAGTTTGGAGTTCTGGAACTAACAGGATGCTTTAATTGTACAATGATCTCTTAAATGTCAAATGATCAGACACAAGTCACAATTTTTAATACTGCGATTATTCACGATGGACAGCAAGTTTGTGTGGCAGTACACATTCTTTCAATTAGTTTGATCCTTTTCTCGTTTCTGTTTTAACAGATGATTCCCCAGCTAAAGAAGTCAGCAGGGTAAGTCAGACATCACTTCTAAAACTTAGACATACTGTTATTGCTAAACATGAAGAACTAACAAAAATAATGCAGAGAAAAAAGAAATCCATCATAAGAAATGATCAGCTGAAGTTTATTTTAAACAGGACCAAGAGCCTTTGTTGAAAGCAGATTTTGAATATTTAAAGTTAACATGCAGCTGAAGTGCTGTTGCTAATTTCACAAGTAAAGAGAGTATTAACATAGATGTTTTTTTAAGGGCTGCAGAAAAAAATAATGAAAAGGCCTAGTTAAGAGGGTGGAAATGGTCATCAAAACCAAAACATTTTTTTAAAGCAAAAATAAAAAAAAATATTAAGTGGATCTGAAGAAAATATTGAATGTGAAAAATGCACGACATGACCCTTTTAATGTAAGTGTTTTTGCAAAAGTTGAGATATTCTTGCCAAATAACACAGTGTCCCAAGTGAGGACAGTTATACACATATACAGCTGCTAAATATAGGAGTCTGCTAAATGACATACAGGATAAAAGCCTGTGACAGATTTATATGGAGGAGTAGTGAGCTGTTAATGAGCTGTTAATGAGATCATTGGTACAGGCTGCTGATTGAGGGGACAGAGATGGTGAAGTTAAGCAGGGCGCTGGATGGAGACAGGGTTTGAGAGCACTGAGGAAACATTGGCCATCTTCAGTACGTCACATGTTTGTCTGCATAAACAGGATGCGTAGGGAGCTGTTCCCATGGGGGAGCACCTCACACACCCCTCATCCACCAGCCCACTCTGACTTTTCACATGGAAACAGAAATAGACACCCCTGCCTGAGCCTGCGGTTCACTTTGCCGGATTTAGATTTGCTCTTTTTAAAAAAGATTTAAAGTTGCATTTGAACTGATTTCTGTTATATACAGGTCCACATGTGTACTGTGGCCTTCTGTGTGTCTGTTGTGGCAAGACGAATCTGCAGAATTAGATCGATTTACAAATGACATCTGACTTATGATATAATACAGTCCTTATAACTCTATATTCCTCTAAAGCCATACAATAGCTTTGTTAGAGAATCAAACAGTGAATCAATACAAATCTCAGGATACATAATCATTGATGGAGAAGAAAATTCTCATGTGTCTGTCATCTTGTCATGGCGGCTATTGTGTCTGTGGTATCCAACCATATGAAGCTCTGAATCGCTATCTGTGCTGCCATTGGTAGTTGCTGCTCATTGAGCTTTGTTGAAAGTTGAGCTTTGTGGGCACTGTCAGTGAAAATGCTTGTACTGACTTCTCGACACTTGTGGAGTGCAAACAAGGTATTAGCATTTTTATTGTATATAATAATATTCCACTGATGTGCAGTCACAGATGTGCAATTATTGGCTACTTTACAACAAGTCCAAATATGACTCATCCAATTAGAGCTTTAGTTAGGAAACCGTTTTCATGTTGCTGTTTTATTTTATACTTGAGTATGTGACAGTAGTGTACACTAGATAATACAGTATACAGTGTGTGTGCATGTGTGTATGTTTCTCTCTCTTGTGTCCAGCAGTATCAGGACACAAATATGCAAAGTGTCGTATATGAGCTGAATAGCTACATGGAGCAGCGACTGGACACTGGAGGAGACAACAAGCTACTGCTCTATGAGCTGTGTAACATCATCAAAACAGGTCAGAGCCACACACACAAGCACTGTAAGCCTAAATTACCCAGCATGCCATGCACCTCATTGAATAGTAGGTCTGCATAAAATCTGCATGGGCAAACTTCACAAAAACTCTACATTCATTGTTATGCATTTGTTTATTGAATAGTCTATATATTATGTTTTCAGCTATCAAATATAAAGTACTCTCAACACTGTTATACCATCATTGTATTGGCCTTTTAACCTTAAGTTGCCTATTCACAGCTAAAAGGCTAAATCGTGTCTGTAGTTTATTAAGGCTCTCTGTCAATTTGTTTGATGCTTGTACAGTTAGTGTAGGCCAACAAACTGCAGATGTAATAGGTATAGGTGTGAGAGTTAGTTAGTCTGAATGTGCAATTCTGTGGGTGTCCATTACTGATAACCATTGTTTAGGTACAGGGATAAATAACCTTATAAAACATAGTATTTTAATTATTTGAATTCTGATTGGATGAGCCATGTTCATAAACCTATGACTGTAAATGAGTATAGCTAGAATATTGCATTATATAACTTCATAAATGTAACAGTTTTGTAAACTGTAAATATTTAGTTTTTCAGTTCAATTTTTATTTCCTTGCAGAGCTTGATGGCACCATTAGTAGCTGAATAAGGCAGTTGCACTTGTAAATTACTCTATGCTAGTCTAGGGAAAATGGCACCATGCTTGTAAGACTGTTGCTTCTTTTTATTTAATTTACTGTTTCTACTGTTATTTGAAAGTCACTTTGGATAAAAATGTCCTGCTAAATGCATAATTGTAAATGTTAAAACATTTGATGTGTATTAGCAGATTGGTTTTTGTTTTCTTACTGTAGTTGCTATAAACAGATGCAGGTTAAATGAAAAACAGATTTGTCTGTTTTTGTCAGACAAATAATACATTTATATAAGCATATGTATGGCACTTCATTTGATCAATGAGGGTTTTCTTTTGTCCTTACAGCCACAAAAGCTGATGGATTTGCACTTTATTTCCTTGGAGAATGCAACAATGTAAGTATTTTATGTTTGTTGTGATCTTTATCATTAAAAGTTTGGACATGTACTATGTTATTACTATTTCCCAAATTTAAAACTAGTCAATTGTGTAAAATAACACAAATAGAAAAAATAATTAAAAATTAAGTTTTGAATCAAGCTTTAGAATTTAAGTGGTGTTGTGACCAATCAGACGCAGAGGTGGAGAGGTTCTATCTTTTGCCTTATCTGTATTTTTTTCCTAAGGAAAATAATGTGTGATTTTATTTCTTCCCTCCAAATATGTGATTTATAATTGGTAGGTGTGTTTATTTCATTTTGGTGAACAAAGTCATTTTGAGTGTTTTTACATCTCAAGAATACAAGTATGGGATATAGATCTGCAATGTGCACTAATATAATAATTGTATTTTATAATAAAGATTTTTTTTTTGTTGATGTTTTCCTCTCTACGGCAGAGTTTATGTTTGTTCACTCCAACGGGGGCAAAAGAGGGGCTTCCTGGGCTCATCCCCTCTGGTCCCATCACATTTGGGACCACCATCGCTGCTCACGTTGCAAAGACACGCAAGACACTAGTTGTAGAGGACATAATGGGGGTGAGATACATTCTGTATGAATGCATACATAGATTGACAGGCAAGCAGGACTGACAGCAAATGTAATGATCGGAGGAACCTTTAATGCTCCTGCACCTTCCACAAAAGTGATATTTTTATATAAACATTTTTACACACTTAAAGAGGCTGCTTCTAATCAGTGTAAAAAATGTTGTTGGACAAATTCACCTGCCCTGCCTTTTATATTTGATTGATGCCAGCAAGTTAAAAAAAATACTGCAAAAACAGTCCCAACCAAAGTCTAGCATCTAATGTCTGGCATTTATCACTTATAATATTTTATTATATAATGTTATGACATGTATGTATTAGGTGTGGCTTAAATGTCCAAAAAAAATGTCCTTAGGGGCCAATACTTCTACTGTATATATTAACATATCATTGGTTATCAGCCACCTGGTATTACTCTCATACAGTCCTTAGCCAATCACAGTTGCCAGGGAGTCCAGATATTCTTTCGTCAATTTGAAGGTCTGGCTACACAAGACTTTCAGGCATCCTATGGGTCATATGGGTCAACTAGACATGGAGAAGAATGAGAGGCTAGTTGTTACACTTTTTATTCCAGTGAATTTGTCCACATTTGTCAGCTTTTTTGTTGATTCTTATATTCATATAAATGACATTACATCTACTATACACTAGAGGGTATTCCAAACTACACACAAGTATTCTAATTTAGAGATTGATGTTTGCTTAAAACCTTTAAAGATAAGGATGTTGCAAAGTTTCAAGCAACAAACACTTCCCTACATGTGTTTCTAGATTTTTCCTCTCTGGACTTGAGGAAGGCCCACATAGAATCTGCAACCACAGAACTCCACAGAAAGTTCTGCTCTGCATGCATTAAAACATCTCCTAGCCTTTATACAGGAGTTTGTTTGTGACATATTTTGGATAATTTGATCATTTTTTAACCAGTCAAAACAAACGTTTAACGCTCTTATGTTTTATGATATTTAATATGTTGAATTAAATTCAGCTATACATAAAACACTGTGTGTCTATGGTTCCTGCAGGATGAGCGGTTTCCTCATGGCACAGGGCAGGACTCAGGGATACATGTTCATTCTGTTTTGTGTCTACCAATCCTCACTGCCATTGGAGACCTCATCGGCATCCTGGAGCTGCACCGTCACTGGGGCAGAGAGCCCTTTAACCTCAGCCACCAGGAGGTACTTGGTGGGGTGGGGTGGGGTGGGGGGGGGGGGGGGACATTTTAAACTGTTTCTGTTTTCTGGTTGTGACCAGTCAAGTCAGTGTTGCAGAGAGCATTGTATAAACACATAACCATTCTGATACATGGTGCCTGTATAAATCACATTTTTCTCATATGGTTCTTTTTGGCTTAATTAAGTAATATTTACACTTGGGAGTGAGGCTGTCTTAAAAAATCACTTGTCTGATGTTATCTGTTTCAGGTGCACGTTTCAGCACAGATTATTTGGTCAATTTAATATAGGCTTTATAAGGAAGCTAAATGAGGAAGCCTAATAACCTGAAACGTGCTATTTGTAGACATTGAATTGAATATTCATTTAGGTACCAAAGCACATACCACCATAAGCGATGAAAGGTGTAATCTAGCAGGATATATAGCTAACAAGATATTCATAATCGTGACAGCCCTAACCATACCCTTGTTTTGTAGGTTGCAACAGCAAATTTGGCCTGGGCATCTGTAGCCATACACCAAGTTCAGGTGAGTGCATTTGAGGAAAACAATGCATTATTAAAGCTTCCTCTGTTCTGCAGGCTGACAGGTCAGGGTCCTCTTGCATAAGCTGTTTGATTTGGTTCTGCACACATGTTTTGATTTCTGTAATCCACTGTGTACATGGATTGGGCTGCCGGTGGGCCCAGTGTAAGCAACCAGACCACACATTAAACACACCCGTTTCTCAGGAGGGGCAATTAATGACAGTGGAGGCTTGTTTGTATGTTAACAGTTGCCGGCTATGAGTGACACCACTCTGGGTTTTGATGTCCCTGTGCATCACTGGATTCTTTGGGAGCAACTCCCTGTGTAGGATCAGAATCTTCTCCAGAGATAGCAAGGCATCAGAAGAGTCAAATAAAATGCATTAGGCAGGAAGGCCATAAAGCTTTTCTGTACTGATTTTAGCCAAAAGTCTGTGGGATTTATATGTAATTAAACAGCTTCAACAGCAAAGTGTCTAGCCATCATCACTTTCTTTGAAAAGGTTATCTTTTCACACAGTGAGCTGTGGACTTGGCATGTTCCTCCAACAAGAAAAGAAAACACTACAGATGTACTATCATGTAGTTCAAACAGATAGTCTTCAGGATACTTTTCAGTTTATCCATAATATTCTAATGTCATGCAATAGCTTTGTGTGATGAATAAGGCAAAGTTTGAGGCTGAACTATCCCTTTACTTTTAGCTCACTGTCACCTAACCCCCTAATAGCTCTGAATGGTCCAACACACACTAAAGCTAAATCCAGTTGTCAGTCCTCTTCTGAGCGCTCAATCCAGTTTTGTGTACACAGTTATTTAGACGGGTGACAACCACAGTTTGGGGAATAGGGATTCATTATATATTTTTGTATATTTTGAATATTTTTGATATTATGTTACTATTTAAATTATTGATATTTTTAGAAAGATGCAATGTGCACACATAGCCAAATTAAACAACTTGTTGTAGTTGTTAATGATGTCATTGTATTGTTTGAACACTAACAGCTCATCTGAAGTAACAGAAGCAGCAGTTCTTGTCTTGACTGTAATTCTGGATACTGTCTCCTTCCACTGTAGTTTTTCCCACCAACCCATACATTACAAGGTTCCAAAGAGAAGAAGCTGTTTTAAAGCAGCTGCTGAACTTCCATAAGTAAAACACAGCATCTCTGTCAGAGGCAGTGAGTCAAGACACATCCTGTACCTTTTAATGGCATCGTCAGCAATGATTGATCAGTTCTGTACACATTATACAGATTTGAATGCACTTGTCTTTACTTGGCACTTTGAAAGTGAATTTGGTTCTAGAATGTGAATCCTCTTCTTATAAATAAGCAAATTCTGTGTTCACATGGGATTAGTAGGAAGGACAGTTATTTGCTGTATTTAGCTGCTGTGTAAACATGGACTTAATCTTGTATTCAGACATTGGCTAGTGGTGACTGCAGTCTCCAGACTTTCTGGTCCTCTTTTGTTCTCAGGTCTGCAGAGGACTTGCCAAACAGACAGAACTAAATGATTTTCTTCTAGATGTGTCAAAGTAAGTTCCTCAAGTACATATGATAAATGGCAAGTGGTAAGTATAACTTTGGATTATTTAAACATTTGCAAGAAACATTTAATGCTAATTTCAAACCTAATATTTACTGCTTTCAGTGGTTTCCAATGTGATTTCTGCTGTTGGAAATATTAAGGAATTATTGGGAGTGCATAAAAATTCATGCAATTGGTTGTCATTCACACAAATTGCAGAACTTAATAGTTACACACACAAGAATTCCTAATGCATCATTAAAATGAAACTGTAAATATCAAATAAAAATTAAATCAAATTTTATAAAAAATATTTGTTACAGTATTCATATAATTAGTTTTTTCTTTTAAATGACAGACCTTTTACCCCCTTTACAGAACGTACTTTGACAACATAGTGGCAATAGATTCTCTACTTGAACATATCATGGTGAGTATGTTTTCTTTCTCTCAGTAGTGTCACATGCTCAGTCATAAGGACAAACATGTTGTTCTTGTCGCTCATCGGTGTCACCATCAACGCCAAAGACATTTGTGCTATGAAAGACCTTCTCTTATTTGTTTGCCATGTTCTGTGATAACCCCAGCTAGACACTGCTCCACCCAGCAGCCTTGGGCTTGTTGTTAAATGTTTTTTTGCTCATTTACGCACATGTTTGTGTTCTCGAGGTCTTTCACGCACACATACACAAATATTCATACTCTGGGTATCAGATAACTGGCCCCCTGTTTGTGTCCCCTCTTTCCTGTTGAGCAAAGCTGTACAGGAAGTGATGCAAAGGTCAGGGAGAGGACACACTGAACATCTGACACAGCTCCAGAATCTTCCTGAGTTTCTGAGCCGTCTTAGGAAAGGGATCGGTGATTAATGCAATCTAAGCGTATTCTTCCAAAACTGGATATGTTATTTACCTAGTCTTGTGAATAAAAGTCTAAAGAGGTTTCGCATTTGGCAGAAATGTCCTAAAGCAGAAGTGTGTCCTGGAGGGGTTGAAACACAGTGTGCCACAAAGTTGTGAAATGAAGGAGGAAGAACAAGTTCCTCTGTCCATAAACTCAAATATCAATTTGGGAAGCTTTTAAAAAGTATTGATGAGTTCCCATATATGTTGGACTTATTAATGTTGTTTGTTAATTTATGTATTTTTGTTACACAAAAAAAGTTGAAACATTACGTTTGTACATACATTTATATATACAGACAATTCATGTGTTTTCAATTTTTAAAGTACTTAAAGATAATATAAAGATTATGAGAAGAAACAAATTCAGGTGAGTTTGTTCTGGCTTTAGACTGGTAGTGTATTGTATGCAATATATTACACATGAGCACTAGATTATTTTACACAATAACCAATTCACACAAAAATGTTGTGTTGTCTGGGGGAATTCTTCAGTAAACTGTGCTGTGTTGTGGAATGTCATTGTGAAAAGCGTGTGTTGACTTGTGTTTCAGATATATGCAAAAAACCTGGTTAATGCGGACAGATGTGCACTCTTCCAGGTGGATCATAATAACAAAGAGCTGTACTCTGACCTGTTTGATATAGGGGAGGAGAATGAAGGGAAACCTGTCTTTAGGAAAACCAAAGAAATTAGGTAAGCACCCACAATTCCCCACTCAGCCATGTTTCCCAGTGAACTGAAACCAGTTATATTTATGGTTTGTGAGGGGAAGAAAGTAAAACAAAGGGAAGACAACATTCAGAAGTAAAACTCTGACTCTTAAGCATTTTAGTGCTGCCCGCTGACACCAACACTCACATGCTCTGTCCTTTTAAAGAGTAATGAATCTAACATATTCATGGGAAGCATTTCCTGTATCAGACCTACTGAACCTTAAGAGTAAATCTCATAAAACCTGTTAAGAACACATCTAGGTTACATTTGCCCCAACTCAAAACAGAAAGATATATTGTGCTTTAATAATATATGTTTACTGACAGTGAAACCTACAACCTTGACAGTTAAGTACTTCCCCCAAATTATCGTCACCATAATGCAAAAAATGTCTTTATCCTGTGTCATGTAAATAATACACAAATAATATGAGATATTCATCACAGTAGTATCTGTATGACAGCAATTTTAACTGTAGTACAGTAAAAAATAGTGTTAAAAAATATACCACTGTTTAAAAATGTACTGTTTAAGCATTAACCTTGAACACCCATCCACAGGTTTTCTATAGAGAAAGGAATAGCGGGTCAGGTGGCACGGACAGGAGAAGTTTTGAATATTCCAGATGCCTATGCAGACCCCCGTTTCAACAGGTAACAAAAGGTTTCTTTAAAGGTGAAGTTTTCTGCTCAAGTAGCAGCACCAAACAGCTAAAATAAAACCAGTTTCAAGGTAGTTTTGTAATATATCACATACTCAGCTTGAAAAAGTTTTCTTGTAATAAATTAAAAATCTTTAAATAAAATTTCGCCCTGAAAACAAAAGCAGTATTTTTCAGCAAAATATAATTTATTTTTTCTTACATTTGTTTGATTTTTGTGGTGTGACTCGCTGGCAGACCTTAATTGTAATCTGAGTGTATTGTTCAGTTGATATGTCACTGCAGGTGTTAGACATAGACTTCTGGATTTGTGTAAATCTAGAATAAGGTTATTAAGTTAAGCCCAGATGAGCCAGCACTTGCAACCATTGTGTTTAATTTAATCCTAAACTCAATCATATACAAGCACTATGGGTGTTTGGCTGTGTTGTATGTGTGTGTTTGTTCGTGTGTGTGTGTGTGTGTGTGTGTGTGCATTTCCCTGTTGCCTGTTCCGCTTTCCACAGAGAAGTAGATCTCTACACTGGCTACACAACACGGAACATTCTGTGCATGCCTATAGTGAGTCACGGGAGTGTGATCGGCGTTGTACAAATGGTGAATAAGCTGGGAGGAAGTGCCTTTACGAAAACTGATGAGAACAACTTTAAGATGTTTGCTGTCTTCTGTGCTTTGGCCTTACACTGTGCAAATGTAAGTGCTCTTGAAATGATCATTCACCTGGAGTCTAAGGCTGCATTTAAAATCACCCCATACCCTCATTCACTATTCTCTACATCACTCTGTTAATATAGTATATAGTGCTACTGCATATGATAATATAGTATATATAGATAAAAATAATATATTCATTTATATAAGGATTGATTGAAAACATAAGCAAATTTAGACACTGACTGCTAATGCATTTCTGGGAATGCATTAAGTGGATGTATAGTGGTAAGACATTCAGTGTGTATCAGCTGAACAGTCATTATTGTGGTGCATCATGGGATTTAATGAGAGTACGTCATAATGTCCGCTATGGTTTGGGACACGGCCTAACAGCCACATCCAGTAACATACCACAATCAATGATTAGAGCAGAGACACAGTAGCCATTTATAAAAGATAACTGTTGTCACCTAATCAGTATTCATGTATCAAGCTTATGTGGCCCCCCAAGTTTTTAAATGTTTTCAAAATGCCTGAATTGAAGAATATGAATGTTAAAACATAAACAAGTTTGTCTCCCCCAGAAAACTCGTTATCATTAAACTCAGTCATAAGAGTGACGCAGGGTCTGCTAGTGTGAAGTCACTTATAGTTACTATAGGCAAAGAGGTGCAGATGTTATGCTTTTCCAGTGAATCAACACACACATTATTTTGCATAAGTATTTAGCATGTGTGTGTTTACAGATGTATCACCGAATAAGACATTCAGAGTGCATTTACAGAGTGACGATGGAGAAGCTGTCCTATCACAGTATCTGCACGTCAGAGGAGTGGAAGACCCTCACACAGCTCTCACTCCCTACAGCTATATATAAAGAGATTGAACTGTGAGTTCACATCTCATAATTCATTCTGCCTTAAATGATGCCTTTAATAACCAGTAGTCACTATATACCATTATAAAACAGGTGCAGCTCTAATGTTTGATTGATAAGATGTCTGTTCTAAACTTCTTTGCATTTATTCAATAAATTCAATAAATTCTTTGCATTTATTCATGTATTTATTTATTAAACGATTGTTGTCTTTTGTCACATTGCAGTTGCTGCCATTTTATATAAACACTTGTGACTAATTGCAATTCTACTAATTAATTCTAATGCTTTAATTTAGATTTTAAATGTATAAGGTTCAATAGCTGATATGTGCATATATGTGATGGTGTTAATAGTGGAATCATTTAACTGATGTACAAAAACAAGCTGCCATGATATATGAGTACAGTTGTAATCAGAATGTATTGAGCACTTAAATAGCTCAGGTTTCAAAACAGGAGACAGGAGGGAGAATTGAATTGCAAACAAACTGTCATATTTGTGCCTCAGGTTTCACTTTGACATTGCCCCTTTCGAGGAGCTTTGGCCTGCAATCTTTGTGTACATGGTGCACAATTCATGCGGGAAAAACAGGTAAATCAACAAGAACAACAAGAGATTAAATTATTGCATGATAACAGTTGATTTAGACAAACAAACTATTTAAAGTTCACATATTGGTTATAGAATTTAATTTTGGATGCAATATTTCAACTTCTTTCCTAACACACTTTCTTTGTGTAATTACAGCTTTGAGCTGGAGAAATTGTGTCGTTTTACTATGTCAGTGCGGAAAAATTACCGCAGAGTTCCATATCACAACTGGAAGCACGCTGTGACTGTAGCACACTGCATGTATGCCATCCTGCAGAAGACCTCTGGGATCTTCACTGAGCTAGAGGTCAGCAGCTGCTCCAGAAGATGTTCTCCACATGCTGCAGTTCACCAGCAGTGCATTCTTTTTTCTTCTGTCTCCTCTAGAGGAAAGGGTTGCTGATCGCCTGCTTATGTCATGACCTGGACCACCGTGGCTACAGTAACAGTTACCTGCAGAAGTTTGACCATCCACTAGCAGCTCTGTATTCCACATCAACCATGGAACAGCATCATTTTTCGCAGACAGTGTCCATTCTGCAGGTAAAGCTCACACACTCAATTTAGGTTTAGAGAATAAAACGACAGTATCTCCTCAATTTTTCATGTGATATTAATAAAGTACTATCTGTCGTATGGTTGTTTAACCTTACGATTTAAAGGCATATTTTAAATAAAAAAAGGCCATACGTGCTTGACGACCACATATGTTTGAAACTACCCTCGTCGACAAGCATAAAGTGTGCCTTTTAATAAAAAAGTTTATTTTTTTATTTGAACTTAATAATAAATAATAATTAAGTATTTAACTGGCCTCTTTACATTTTACATGTGATTACAGAGCCTTTAAAACCTAAATATATATTCTTGTAGCCAGCAGACATACAGACAGATCTGTTTTAAACAACATAAATACCTGGCAAAGCAAGAAGCTCAAGCCTTTATGCAAAATACACAAACTGTTACAAACAATACGATTCCCCTAAATCCCATGCTTAAAAATATGTTATATTGAATTGTGTTGTCCTTCAGTGTCCAGTGATTGCTGGACGGCCTTTTAGCTTTGCTGCAAGTGTCCAGCAGAGCCAGATGCCCTGTAAGTGGAGCTTTTGCTTTTTTATTGATCTCTTTTTTTCCCATAGCTGGAAGGGCACAATATTTTCTCCAACCTGACTTCCAGTGAGTACGAGCAGGTTCTGGAGATCATCAGGAAGGCCATCATCGCTACAGACCTTGCGTTGTACTTTGGTAATCGCAAGCAGCTGGCTGAACTTCTAGCCACAGGGGCACTGGACCTGAACAACCGCGCTCACAGGTCAGCGGTTGTTGTTCATCTCTTCACTTCCATTTCATCACAGGACTGTTGCAGAACTTAGATCATGTTTTCAGAAAGGCAAAGCACAAAATCAAATACTAAATACCCTAATTGGGTAAAGCCAGGAGCACACTGAAACTTTCTAAGACCGCCCTCAATTCACCTAAAGGCTGTTTCTATTTACTTGAGCATATTCTAGTCTTTGATGGCCAGAGAGGACCACTAACCTAACAACTTTGTCAGTCCAGTACACAACACACTTATTCACTTATTAACCAATCAATCTATCCATCTATGTACTGATGTAGATGGGATTAAGTAATCTCAAAGTTAGCTCGGCCCAACAAAATCAGTGGCCACTACCAAATTGTTTTTTCATTATCAGCCTAAACATTGTAAATTGTAGCCAAACTGCATTTTCCATTAAAAAAATTCAAAACTTTTTTGACTTTCATCTGCCGCTGTCGGGTAGATTTGTGATTGGTTAATTGTGCTTCACAGGGACCGTGTGATTGGTCTGATGATGACTGCCTGTGATCTTTGCTCTGTTACTAAACTATGGCCCGTCACACGACTCACAGCCAATGACATCTATGCTGAGTTTTGGGCTGAGGTGAGCTAAAGCATTAACAGTAATCAGTTGCTTCACTGCAAACATTCTTAATAACATTTATGTTTGTTCGATTTTTACAAAGAAGACGGTGAAATTGTTCTTTTTATATTGTCAGGGGGATGAGATGAAAAAGATTGGAATACAGCCCATCCCAATGATGGACAGAGATAAAAAGGATGAGGTTCCTCAGGGACAGGTAAATGAGAACTTTCTGTCATGACCAATCTCATTGAAGGCCAGTAAAACATTTCTTTCAGCAGATTTAACCCAAAAGCTAGTGAGCTGCTGTGCTGTCATCTGTCTAAACTGGAAGAATCTTAACTGAAATGAAGGCTTGTATGTAATGTTTTGAAATGCAACATAAGCAGCATCAGTTGACGCACACTCAGAAATCATCAACACCATCAAGTTCATTAGCAATTCGGGGAACATTAACACTGTTGGTTCCAATGATGGTTCCAGTCATAGACATATATACTGTAGACACTGCATTGGCAACTGACAACAGTGTCACCATATTGAACTGGGCAAAACTGCCAAACAAACTCATGCAAGTGAACACGCAGCTAAAGATAAAAAGCGCAATAGCACTGACATTTTGTATCTCTCTGTATTTATAAGGAATACAGAAACGTATCAGGAATAGTAAAAACTCACACTTGTCAAACAGATTTAGCTTATTTCTTTGTTATTACTTCTGGTGTCTCTAACAATGATAGCTGTCAGTTAAGTTTATGTGTATAATAATATCTAAATCAGGTTTTTGCTCAAGTCCTATTTTTCCTCAGGTGGGGTTTTATAATGCAGTGGCTATTCCCTGTTACACGACCTTATCCGAGCTGTTTCCTCCCTCTAATCCTCTGCTTACAGCCTGCAGGTCAGTGGCATACTCGCACTACTGAAGATAACAAATGTTTGACTGCAAAACACAGTTGTGTCACACATGAACTTAAAATGTTAATAAACAGGAGGTTTATACCAACAGAAAAGATGTCACCTGTTCTGTTTCAGTCTGTCTTTAAGTTTAACGCAAACTTAAAATGAGACCCAGGGACAACAGTTGACCATTAACATTGCTTGAATGTTCATTCTAAAGCATGTAGGTTGTTTCAAAGGCCAAAAAGTTCTTGGTTTCCAACAACAGAATTAGGACTGTGAAGGATACTTCATGCAATGCATCTTGCCTTACTCAACCTCTGCTATTCAGAAATTAGTGGTCAAATCGTTTTAACAAGCTTCCATTATTCTTATATTATTATTCCAATAAACTTGTATTTTTAGGCCTTCAATCAATCAAGTTTTTTTGTTTTTGGAAAAAAGGTGACGGGTGCTAGTGTATTTTGAATGTGGTTTAAGGTAAAAGTGTTTTAAGCAGTTCATTTCTAGATGGTTGTTTGCTGGTCCAAGAAAAAAAACTTGATACTGTGGTCTAGTCAGCTAGCATGCATGTCAAAGTCCTGACTAAAAATATTTGAGTCTTGTTGGGAGTTAAGTTTATCTTTTTTTAACCATGTTCCATTTACACAGTAATAATTACAAGTAACTTTTACTAATTTATATAAATTGTCCTGCTGTTGTAGACAAATAGTTGGTTCTGATAATGTGAGTTTTCAGTTATGTATGTTTTCTTTTGTTTTTATTGCTTTAATTTTGCACTTTGTATGAAGGAGAATATAACAAATGCCAAAATGCCTTTTTATATTTTACCCAAATTCTGCCACAGTGATAATTCAGAGATGCTGTAAATGTTTTTTCCCTGTCAGCTTTCTTTGAATAAACTGTTTGTGTGCATTACTAGCCGTTGTAACAGAGTGATTTTGATTGTGCTCGCAGGGAAAATCTGACCCAGTGGGAACATATTGTGCAAGGAGAAGATATCTCTACGTGGGCTTCCACTGAAGAAACTGAAGTGAGCGAGACCTCAGACTGTGGACCAGTTAAAGTGGACAACTGACTCTGTGGCATGTTCCCCACATCACCTACAGTCTGTCAGACACATTGAACTTCCTGTGAACAGTCACACATCCTGTAGAGACGTGAGGAAGTGAAGAGGGCAGATGAGGGTGTATATTCTGAAAAATAAACGCATAATGTTACCTCAGTGGGTGACGGAGGTGACCACTCAGAAAGCATCAGGTCTTCTTTGATGGCCGGGACTCAAGTCCACTCTGTGTGGAAATCTTTCAGCAGAATGGCCATCAGTACTTTCTATAGGAGGTCACTTTTGCATTTTGCATCTTAATTTAGGTGATTATTTTTCATTGTTCATTGGTCTTTAAAGAGGCCTTAAAATATCAACCTAAGTTACGATTTAATTGTGAGACTCGTAACTAGTTTAAAACGGTACTTTATCCTGCTGTGGTTGAAAAGTTGTATGCAGAGCTACTTGAGTGCTTTTATTTTTTCATTGAGACAGAAGGAATGTTGAGTCAGATGTAAGGAGCACGAGGCACGCTAACTCCATCGCTCTCGTGGTCTGATGGCTGTTTTATAGAATCCTTTGAGCAAAAATATTTTGCAGTACTTGAATGAAGAAATACAGCCTATTCTGTGTGGAGTTCAAAACAAAAAAACTCCCTGCAGCACATCTGCCCATAGCAAAGAGCTTTTGTGATAGCATGAGTTACGTCACTCTGAACCTCACTGGAGTCACACGCGAGTCACAGTGTTTCTCACCCAAATTTGCAGCATCCACCAGCTAGATATAGAGTCTGCTTACCCCACTACCATAAAGGGGTCATAACATAAAGAATACCATTTTCTGATGCTTCGGGTGTAAAATTTTAATGGCCTATGAAAACATTGTAAGTTGTAAGTACTAAAAACATCGTTCCCCGTACAAAAAGAGCATTCATTGATATTAAGCTATAAAAATGACTCTTTAAAATTAAATATGCTTGAATGAGGAAACATGACTGCCTGCATTTACATGCCAACAACATCCGTTCAGTGTTCAGAGACAGACTCAGTAAAGAAACATAAAAGTATCTACGTTAGTTAGTCAAAAGTTGGAAAATCAACTGAACCCTGTGCAGTGCTTGGCTGTGCAGAGTGCCAACCTCACTGCATACCCTGTAAAGATGAGATCCTTGACTATTCAGTCTGACCCTAAAGGCCCTGGTGTTCTCACAGTGACGTTGTTCTTCCATCTTCACCCAGGGGTGGTAAGGAGGTGGAGTCATTTGACAGCTAGCAACCAATAGGAAATCACCTGTGTCACTGCAACGTGTTTTACAGTCACATTTGGAATCACATTTAAATATTTGATCGATGGCAAAGAAAGGGTGAAATGATTGACTAAATTATGAAAAACAAAAATTTATTACAATTTGACCTCTTGAGAAACAAATTGTAATAAAAATATGCAATATGACCCCTTAAAATTATACAGAATTGCTAACAATTATTTGTTCCATCAAATTGTTGTGCAAATTCCTTTACAAATCCAATGTCTAAACACCAGACAGCAGATATTTTGCATGTTTTTTAGATGTGTGGATATTTCTAATGCAATTATCTAATTTTTAATAATTAAAAATTATACACAGCCTGACCAGTTACTTATGCAAATGTAATACCATCATAAAAGGGGGAAACTCTAAAGAACAGATCGTATAAAAAAAATCTTAAATAGTTTTCATTGTAGGTTGAACCTTGCACTTCTCCACACCTTACTGTTTTTCACTGAAATTTGATTTTTTTTTAAAAAAATAAGCAGGTGATAAATGACAAAACGGTAACAAAATAAATGACGAATGAAAGAGGACAAAAATACTGTTGATACATATCTCCAGAGAAACATCATGTAAAATTACACTCCCTATTTGAATTCCTTAATAACTGACCGTCTGTTAAGCCCTATCGTAAAAACATCATGCATCAAACTCATCAATCCTGTATTAGCAACTGTTGCTGTCCACCCATAATATCAAACAAGCTTTGGCATTTTATCAAATGCAAATATATAAACGTCATGTGTGTCTGTAGTTTTACATAAAACTCTGGCTTGTGAGCCTTTTTCAAAGCTAAATGTGGGAAGTTCCTCTGCATGTGCTAGCCTCATTCCCTAATGAACCTTTTTTGCTCTCCACAGTTTTGAGATGAGTTACTGTGTAATTTAACTGCATAAAGTTTCTTCTGAAAAATGAAACATCTTTAACAATGTCACACTTCTTTCCAGTCAACATAATAAGATCCATTTTACTGTCCACAGCTGAGTGAACAATTAAAAAATAATTTTGTAGCAATATCATCAAGCAACCAAAGGGGTGGAGTGAAGCTTAGCAGGTGGTTCCTTTGATACTGACATTTTCATCTTTGGAGACTAAGATTATTGTATCTAGATGAAAATATATGTAAAAATATATGTAAAGGAGGGCTGCAGATCAGAGCTTTGAGAAAGCTGATGTTAACCTAATGTTCAGAAATGCTTAAAAGATGAATTTCATTGTGCATTCCAACACAATTGTTTGCCATAATCAATATAATGCCTTTGTTTTATTGCCTGGTATTTTTGTTTGAACCTGCTGGAGTCCCTGTGGACAGGGATGGAGTTCTGGTGATAGCCTTTCTGTAAATACTAAAGGACTGATGAGTGAATGTAATCTGTCACAAACAGCTTCAAGATGCCTGATAGTTTTTAAGTGTACCAAAGGTGCACACCTTCAGATATGGGATTGTTATAAATGGCTTCCCATGGTTGTGTCAGCATGCAACATACGCAGTGTGTATGTGGAGATATTGAATTTGTAAGCTACATTCTAATGGTGCTATCTTAGGTGGTCATGCACTTTCTTACCCTGTGTGTATGCGAGTGGATGTCTGTGTGTGTGTTTTCGCTCTGGACTAATGCTACCAACTCCACCTACAGAGTCAGTCAACGAGATCATCCACTTTACCCTCATATGCACTATGTTTAGAGAATGTTATTATTATTGTTAATATTATTGCCACAATTATTATTACCATTGTTATTTTGTTAATTATAGTTAAATTTTAAATTAACTTATATTTTTTATACAAAACGTTTAGCATTTTTGTTTTGTACAGAACAAATTGTACATATGAATAAAGCGAAAGGTAATTTAGAACCTGTGCAAACTGTTGCCTGAAATAAACAGCTCAACTCTAAATGTAAAAACATGAATTACTTTAATTAAATATTTCTGACAAATCCAAATTGTGTAATTTATCAGTCTAATTGTTGTTCATTTTCCGAAGCTTTACAGCAACCATTCTCACAATGAGCAAATAGTTTCTGCAATAGGTGGTCGTACCACAGGACCGAGAACATGCCGTGATGTTGGAGTGTGTATGTTTTTCATTATTTTTTTATCAGACACACGTTTGTTTTAACAAACAAAAACAGCCAAAACGTACCCAAATGTGGGCTTTTTTTCACCAATTGTTAGAGTGAATTAAAGACTAAGCGACGTGAATCTCAAACTGGCGCTGTTGTTACAACGATACTGTCACAAAGGCGCTCCCTGCGGGACATGAATCGCGTGCGTACGTACAGTACCGTTGTGTTTCCTCAAGATGGCAGCCGAAACACTTCACCTTTCACTTTACCCTTAAACGTGATGGTCAAATATCCTTTTCTCCCCTTTCTTCTTTTTTTGGGAAGAAATTGTATGTAAAGCAGGAAGTATGCTTTATTAAAAAAACATTTTAGTCTTTTATTTCATATACCTGTTAAACTTTTACATAAAGGCACAGGTAGTTTTGGTGGACATATCACATATCAAGGTAATTTAATGTTATGCTCCAATTAAAATTATATTATTGTTTTATTTTTTATAATAAAAAAGAAATCCGTTGAGATCTAAAATCTAGATTTTACAGATTTTTGTTTTTTGTATTGGTTTTAGTCTCTCACTATAATGGAAATAAAATTGGTGCATTGGTTGTAAAAGTTTAGAAGCATGTGGGAAATTATGAATCTGTGATACACTTAACATGAGGCCAAAAACCTGATATATTGCTGCATTTTTAGTTTTAGACCTGTTCTTGTTGCATTTTATTCACTAGCTGCGTTTATTTTTGAAGGAGAAGGACTCTTATTACGCTAAAGTTAAAATACACACATTTTTAGAATTTGTATACCTAAATAATAAATAGGTTATCATTAAAATGTACATTTACATTTGGCAATTAAGTGTCATATAGCCAGAGATAGGGGTGGGCTTTGCAACCAATTTTATGATACAATG